>CM059308.1:4623586-4861086 GCA_030340665.1 Neosalanx taihuensis
GCATCTCACAACACCAAGCCAGCTCTGCATTCATCCTGAGATCAGTCCAGTTCCTGTCCCTGGCCTCTTTTGACTGATGTCACTTCCTGTTTTCCTCAGGCTGCAGAGGGCTGTATGATGACATGGATGTGGCCCCTCTCTGTCACCTAGGAGACGGCTCCTTTCTCTCATTGGGCGACTCCTCCCTGCTCACGCCCATCGACCGTCTCTGCTCCATGCAGGACTCTTACTTCACCACCTGAGCTCTGGTCGTACCCCAACCAGACCCTCCCCTCCCTGGGCACGTGCCTCTCCCCAACCCCCTCCTCTCGTCTCCCTGGATGTCAGCTCCTCTTCATCAGTGATGATGGGCTTTACCTGAAAGCAGGACTTTAGGAAGGAACTGTGCTTTCAGGTGTGGGAGGGAACGCTATTTTTTGAGGTCGATAATTTCTGTTATGAAAATAGGGGCAAAACCCCCTCAACTGAACTTGGGGGGGGGTCTTTCTACCTGCGATTGAAGACCAGATGAGAATGTAATATATTTAATTCTGTACATAACGTCCAGTGTGTGTTTGTATTTATTAGTTTGTGGCCAGAGTGAATGACCATGGAATAAACAGTGTGTCTTACATACATACAGTACATAGTTGTCTGAACTGTGTCTTGTGAAGACTTCTGGATTGATCCAAGGATCAGATCTGACAGGAGTGTGGAGAGGCTAATTCATGCTGAGGGTGACTGCTGGGTCCATCCATCCACGGTGCTTATCAGTCCGATCTGGGTGACAGATCCCCCAGACATGGCTCTCTGTCTGCCTGTCATGCAGGAGCTGATGGGGATGGTTTCGGGGGGGTCGTGGAGGCAGGACAGCAGGGGGGGTCACCTGCAGGTAAGGATCACATCCACGCCGCCCGTCATCAACGCTCACATTGTGCTCAGAAGTCCACGCTTGCATTTTTCTGCCTTCCTTCCTCCAGCCCAAACGAGGGGGACCACCCAGGCGCCGGGCCCAGCTGGAATGCACCCATCCTGGGAAGGGGAGGTCACGGACTGTGGGGAGGGTGGGGGGGTGGAGGGGTGGGGGTGGGGGGGACTCCAGACAACGACGGGGCTGAAAGCTGTGTCAGGGTAGACTGCGCTGTCCGACACACAGATATGAAGCCCCCTCCCCCCCCCCCTCCCCCCCCCTCCCCCCGGGGTGTGTTAGGCCTTCCTGCCCCAGCCATGAACCCACCCAGACCAGGCTCACATTTCCGACTATGAAATCAGATCTCACAGAGCTCAGAGCGCAAGTCAATGGTCAGGAACAATTTAACTGTCTGTCAGCAAGGAATGTTACTGCCAAGCAACCAAGCAGTGTTGAAGTAAGATAGGTGGAGTGTGTGTGTGTGTGTGTGTGTGTGTGTGTGTGTGTGTGTGTGTGTGTGTGTGTGTGTGTGTGAGTGTGTGTAAGAACCTCAGAAACGTCCTTACACACACCAACCACACCTGTCCTTTGAAACAATGTAATTTTCAAGAAGAACAGTATTGTGGATGTGTACCTACACTATCAAGATCAGATCAAGTGTTTAGTTATTAATGTGTGTGTGTGTGTGTGTGTGTGTGTGTGTCAGGTGCAGTCTTGGCAGATGTACAAAGCAGTTGCCAGCAGTGTCCAGTGAGAGGAGGAAAAATAATCAAACTGTGATCATGTGGCCACAGCAGGCAGCAATAACCTCATTATTATTCTGACTGCAGCCAAACCGTTTCCTGTCAACAGTTCGGTAATTTATTGCACCCCTTATGCCAACCTGCAGGCCACAGACCCTCTGTCTTTTAACCACTATAATTGGCACCACGCTGGTTTAGTTAGAAGACAGATGCACTCGCTTTGTAGAAGAATCTAGACGCTCGAACACACCGGTTTAAGCCTTAAGGCAAAGCGCTCTTGATTTAAGGCGTGGCCTAACACCGCAATGACACGCCCCTTACTGGGTTTGTTTACTTTGTATTCTTTTTGTGAGAAACTAAACAGCTGATCAGATCCTCTTAGTCCAAGAATGCAAGACAGCCAGACGTGTAAGGAGGAAGACATTATTGTCACGTTTTCTCAAAACTGAATTGATTGATTGATAGATTATTTCCATCAGGGTTGTCCAACCCTGGTCCTCGAGGGCCACTATCCTGACAGTTCTTTCGATGTTTCCCTGCT
This sequence comes from Neosalanx taihuensis, assembly GCA_030340665.1. Lineage (NCBI taxonomy): Eukaryota > Metazoa > Chordata > Actinopteri > Osmeriformes > Salangidae > Neosalanx > Neosalanx taihuensis. Next base: position 4,625,760 of record CM059308.1, read on the forward strand.
CCAGCACACCTGATTCTAACGAATGGTCATTATCAGGCTTCCACAGAGCTTGATAACAACCCCTTCAGTAGAATCAGGTGTGCTGGAGCAGAGAAACATCTAGAACCTTCAGGACAGCGGCCCTCGAGGACCAGGATTTGACATCCCTGATTTAGATGACTCGCGGTGTCGCCTTTGACACACAAAGGTGGCCCCCCTTTGTCTCTGTGTCCACCTCTGGCACCTGTGAGGGTTTAGATAATGGATCACCTCCCCAGACTGTCTCAGTCTCAGTCGGGCCAGAGAACAGGCCAGGTTGTCACCTTGTGGTGGCTTGGCAGTGTACCCTGCCCATATGGGTCTTCACCTATTGACCCTGCCACTCCACATGCCCACGCTGGGGTGACGGGGGGGGGGGGGGGAGGCGGACAGAGAGAACGGCCACCGACACACTGAGTCAGGTGAGAGGAAGTCCACGTGAGCACTTCCTGTGTTGTGGCTGTTTTCACTGGTACACGTGGCAACTAGATTTCTGTTTGTCAATACATGACATGTGAACTAAGAGCGTTGATGAAAATATCCTTACATACCCACATTTTGATGTCCATTTTGATGCCCTGAAAAACTTGATGTGATGATATACCCCTAATTTTTGGGAGCAAGGCCTGAAAATGTATTAAATGTAGTTGTATGTAGTTAAAGACATAATAGTGTCAAGCCTACCCAAGAGTATAAGTCTTCCATACTTTTAGATACCATTCAATATGTGGTTAACACTGCCCTCTTGTGGTTTGATGGAAAGTTGCGTTCCTGACTCAACGGAAGTACTTACACAACAAATTAAGCCTTTATGAATTTGTAGTCTGTTCACGATCAGATCTTCTCCAGATAAATCCTACTGCCGAGGGAACAACAGTTCAGGCAGTAAATTAATATTACAGTGAGAACAGCCAAGCAGAACATCATGAATTTGAGAAAGGAACATCAAATATTACCCTGAAGAGACCGAACTGCTTATCTAAAATTCAGTTGTTTTTAGACACCGTCACAAATAAATACTAATATAAATAACACGGATTCTTTGATATATATTTAATATTATGGGTTGCAAAAAATATACTTTTATACAGGTTTACACAGTTTTTTAGACCAATCACGACATCATGTGAGATACATGCGCATCCTGCAGCAGGGCTCCCCTCCCTCCCCCCCAAACACACGCACACACTCTGCCCTGGATCAAACACTTCACTTCACTGTGTGTTAGTCTACTGATAAGGTCGTTTTCCGGCGTGAAAGCTACATTTTAGCTTAGATAGACTCGATTGTATAGCGATTTGCAAAATGTATTTATTTTATAACACGTTGTTTTAGTAATGGGCTCGTCCCTCTAAAAAGATAGTTCTAGAAGAGTCATGTGACGTCTTTTGGTGGTGTTTTGAACTACACTTGTTTTTTTTAAGATTGCTATTGTAACAGTCGAGGGGATAGTCTAGGTATTTATTTAAATAATTTTTTGATGCTTATATGTTATGAATCATATATTTTTTGAACGTAAACAAAAAGCGATAATCTTAATACTTTTTTGTAACAAAATAAAAAAAATGATGTGGCACGTGGAGCGTTTGGACCAATCAGAGCTCGAGTTCCAAACCGAAGGGTATAAATAGAAGGCGGGTTGCCCTTAGAGACGGCCGCCATTGAAGACTTGTTCAGCCCAACGTACTTGAAATTGTTGACCTTTTATCTAAGCTAAAATAGTCTTATTTACTTGCATACCATTTTGCTTGTAGCTGTAATACATTTTTTATTATATACATCTAGTTCAGGATCGACGACAGCAGAACATCTTGGCAGAGAGCGTCTGTCTCAAATTAAAACAATCTTGTGCAAGAGACGGAAAGGTAAAGGAACAAGGTTGCTAAGATGGCTAACAAACTGCTTTATATTGTTCATCTAAGTCGAGTACCTGTCACAATTAATCAGATATTTTTCATCACATTTGTATCAGAAGCTCGATCTAAAGGGCTAAATTCTAGACAGCAAGCTTAGCTTGTAGCTAGACAGGGTGTGCTTGATGTGTGGGCGGGGAACAGTAACATGCGGGGCTTTCCAACATATCACCAAGATGTTTCCAAAATATATTGCTAACTTGATACATAAATCACCAATATTAGTCGACTCATCACCTGCATCGCTTAAGGCTATGTTTTTTATTATTAACCCCGCCCATGTCAGAATAGGGCCCGGCCGCATGCTTTAACACCAGGCCGAACACACCCATATATACTGAGTCACTCCACATGTGATCTGGAGTGATGTGCTTGCTGATGTTCAATCTCAGCTGAATGCAAAGGTCACGCTGAATTGTTGTCGGTATTGTTGACTGTTTTTCGCAGGTATGAAGTTGGTTAAGAAAGCTAGAGGCTAACTTAACTGATAACTGTGATCTAGCAGAGTAGGACCATTAGTGATGACTGATCTACTGGATCTGCTTTGCTCACGTGCCCAACATGCTGTGTCCTTAACCATCCATACTTGATATTTTTGCTTTGTAATTGAACAGATTCCATAACCTTGTTTTCTATTAAATTGTTGAGTGGTGTAAAGTTTGTGCAATTTGTTCATTGGATCTGTATTGCTCATGAAGGGGTGGAGTTAATAGTTTGTGACAATCAAATGTAAATTGCTAATAAACGACCAAGTAAGATCAACTTAACTTGTTATGTAAGTTTTTTGTTAATTTGGTATTTATAAAAATCTAAATCCCAGAGTGCAGATGTTTTAGTGGTAAGTGGCATCATTAGAGCCAGTGTCCTATTAGAGAGTGCTTGGAGTCATGGAAGCAGTGTCTCTGTGTTGTAATAGTTCCTGTTATGCAGTTAAAATGCTTGTTAGGTCAGCTGTGTCCAAGGATGTATTGATTTAAAGACATTGTGTGGTTTCAAATGATTTTCATCCATTTCAAGTTGTTACTTTACCCACATCAGTAACATAACCTATAAGCTGATAGTGACGATATGAGGGAGCTGTATAATGCAGTGTATGCATTACCATACTGGAGTTCTCAGTTCTTGATAGAAGCACTTTAGGTGTCAGCATAAATCATGAATGCTAAGATGCTTAGGGTTCTGTACTGGATGTATAGAATGCCAGCTGTATATCGGCATAAGAACTGGTGTGCAGAATTAATGTCAATCTACATCTGGAAAATGTTAAAATGCAGTTGTCTATAAAATATTTGCAAACTGCACTTAAGCGGGAAAGTTGCTCAAATCAGTAACTCGCTTGTTTTCTTAAAAGCATTTTTTTTTAAATGGGTCAAACTATATTCCAAGCATCATTACAACATTTCAACCCACCTGTCTTCTTCACTGGTTTAGGGGGCCTGAGTGTGATGAGAGCTGGTCCTCCGCCCAGGAACACCCCCGTCTGTGTGCAGTGCTCTTGGATTGCACCATGGCAGATGTTAGATCCCAGCTTCCTGCTGGGACAGGAAACCCCCCTCCCCCAGAGTTCCACAACCCCAAGAGGCTCGGCCGACTGACCAATCAGCTGCAGTACCTGGAGAAAGTGGTGGTTCGAGAGTTGTGGAAGCACCAGTTCTCCTGGCCTTTTCGCCAGCCTGTGGACGCTGTTTCCCTGAACCTTCCAGTGAGTAGTCATGCTTTCCCCCCCAGAAGTGTTCCAGGGACCTGGTTTAATACCCAATTCTGGTGTTCATTCAAACAGCAATGCCACTGTGTTCCCTTATAAAGATAGTCCACTTCCTCTCATCTTTTTTTACATTTTTTTTTAGGATTATTATACCATTATCAAGAAGCCAATGGACTTGAGTACCATCAAGAAGCGGCTTCTAAACAATTATTATTGGAAGGCAATGGAGTGCATACAGGACTTCAACACCATGTTCACCAATTGCTATGTGTACAATCGGGTAATGATCCTTTCTAATGGAGAATGTGGTGGTTCTGCATTCACATGGCAGCAGAAGGGCCGCAGGGGCAATGTGCTGACTATCCTTCCCATGTATGTCCTTGTTTGTAGCCAGGAGATGACATTGTTCTCATGGCCCAGTCCTTGGAGAAGGTGTTTCTGCAGAAAGTGGCTCTCATGCCTCAAGAAGAGCAGGAGGTGTCGTCAGTGACCGGCAATAAACAGGGCAAAACAAGGAAGTCTTCTACAGGTAATGGACCAATCAGGGGTTGTCCCCTGCACGTGTGTGTGTGTGTGTGTGAGATGTGTGTGTTGGTGTTGTGCGGCTCCTGTCTGATGCTGTGACCCCACCCCCCCCTTGTGTGCTGGGCAGCAGATGTGAAGCAGAGGCCGGGCTCTCCTGTGTCAGAGGTGGTGTTTCAGCAGACAGTCACAGTCATCCCTCCAGGAGCGCTTCACCCCATCCCCCCTGCACAGCCAAAGATGGCTGAGAAGGTTGGTGCCCTTGGCAGAAGAACAACCACAGTCCTTCTACTCTGTTGGAACTTGGCATTCATTCTTACTATGTGTGTTATATGCTGTTGTTTGTTTGTTTGTTTGTTTAGCTCAAGACCGGCGTCAAGCGAAAAGCAGATACGACCACGCCAGCCGCGTCTGCCGTCACCAGCTGTGAGTCGTCGTCTCCCCTGGAGGGTTCCACTCCCAGCAAGCTGACGTCCAGGAGGGGCAGCGGCCGCCCCATCAAGCCCCCCAGGAAGGACCTGCCTGAGTCGCCCCAGCCAGGGAAGAGGCTCCGCCTCTCGGACCAGCTCCGCTACTGCCACGCCATCCTGAAGGAAATGTTCACCAAGAGACACGCAGGCTACGCTTGGCCCTTCTACAAGCCCGTCGACGCGGAAACCCTGGGTCTCCACGACTACCACGACATCATCAAGCAGCCGATGGATCTGAGTACCATAAGGGTAACTTTGCCGTGGTTTTGAAAGCTGGCTGGTGTGTGCGTTGATCTGATTGGATGACAAAGCGATGCTGTCGCCTTGAATTCAACATTCAATGTTTTGTCACAGAGAAAAATGGAGAATCAGGCATACTCGACTGCCCAGGAGTTTGCTGCTGACTTCCGACTCATGTTCTCTAACTGTTACAAATACAACCCGCCCACGCATGAAGTTGTTGCCATGGCGAGAAAACTTCAGGTACACGCTCCCCTTCGCAAACGCAGCAGCGTGCCTGCGGTGCTGATAAGCTAGCTTAGTGTGTGCAGGGCAGTGATGAGGTAGTAACTAACAGACTGTTTGCCAGGATGTGTTTGAGGCCCGCTATCTGAAGCTTCCATCCGGGCTCCCTAAGAGGGCGGCCCCCGGGGAGCCCCACAGCCAGGGGGACGGGCCCCAGAGCCGCTCCAGTGCTGACAGCAGCCAGAGCGACACGTCCTCCGAGTCGGCCAGCTCCTCAGACAGCGAGGAGGAGGAGGAGGGGGAGGAGGAGGAGGAAGAGAGAGCCGTGCGATTGGCTAATCTCCAGGAGCAGGTTTGTTATTCCCGCCCCTGCTCCTCCATGTTTCCCTGTGTGGTGTCCCGTGGTCCCTGTGTCTGACTGGGGGGGGCGCTGTCTGCAGCTGATAGCAGTGCACGATCAGCTGCAGAGACTCAGCAAGGAGCCGCTGTCCAAACCAAAGAAGAAGACCAAGAAGGAGCAGAGGAGGAAAGAGAGGGAGACGCCACGACCGAACAGGAAGGAGTCCAAGGGCCAATCCAAAGGCTCCAAAGGCGGGAAAAGGCCAAAGAACACGACCAAGAGTTTCCCCATCACGTGAGTGTACTTCCTTCCCAGAGTTCATCGCTCCGTATGATCCAGAAGTTGGGATGTGCGCTCAGACCGAGGTGGTTTGCCCCCCTTAACGACACGTCTCTTTCCAGGCTAGGCAAGATGGCTGCTGCCCCCCGCGAGCCGGACGCCATCGACGAGGCGTCTGCAGCGCCCATGTCATACGGCGAAAAGAGGCGGCTGAGCCTGGACATCAACAAGCTGCCAGGGGACAAGCTGGGCAAGGTGGTGCGCATCATCCAGGCCAGGGAGTCTGCTCTCAGAGACTCGTGTCCCGAGGAGATCGAGATCGACTTTGAGACGCTGAAGCCGTCCACTCTCAGAGCTCTGCAGAGCTTTGTCAGGGTCTGCCTCAGGAAACACGCTAAGACATTGGACCGTGAGTAACCCCCTCCCTCTCCTCTGACCAGCCCCCCCCCCCCCCCCCCCCCCCCCCCCCACCACCCCGCCCCCCTGCTGAATCTGTAAAGCAAGTATCAGAAGCGGATGTGAGCTGGTGATCTGCTCTTTCAGAGGAAAAGCTGCCTAACACTAAAGCCAAAGGAGGGAAGCAGTCTGGCAGGAAGCAAGAGGCGGGAAAATCCACCGAGGAGGAGGGCCTGACCAGGAAGAGGAAACCAACGAGTAAGAAGTCACCTTCCAACAGGAGGACAGTGGACTGATACAGTTCCATTGAACACTGATGACAGGATATGGCTGCCAGTGTTCCTTGTGTTTACTGTCCCCTAACCCCAGTGTGACTCTGTGTTATCTGTGTGTTGAACAGGTCAGCTGCCCACGGGCCCCCCAGACCTGGCCCCCCCTGCCCTGGCCCCCCCCGCCCTGGCCCCCCCAGACCAGGCTCGCCTGGGCCGTCTGAGTGCCAGCAGCTCGGACAGCTCCTCCTCCTCCTCCTCCTCTTCCTCCTCCAGCAGCAGTAGTGATTCTAGCACTTCTGATAGCACTGACTCTGAATCAGGTTAGCTGTTCTCCTCGGAACCCCCCCCCTCCCCCCCTCAGGTTTAAGCCCCGCCCTTCTTCATACTCACGGAAACCAAATAAATCCTGCCATTAAATCCTGCTGGATATGTTCTTTTGTAGCACTAGCGTAGCACCTGTTGATAAAGCTAAAACTTAAAGACAATTAAAGTATGAATTGTTTTATTATAATTTTTTGGTATGTTCATTTGGTGTTTAACATTTTTGTGGTTGTGTCCCCCCCCCCTCCCTCTGGTTAAATCACACACAGATATATTACAGAGAATTAGGTTCAATATTTGTTAATGTGGTTTTGTTCTGCTCAGCTTGGTAGCTGACAATGTTAATTTGTTCTTCTTTTATATATTTGATCATATGTATATATCGGCAAATGAACCAGATTAGATCTGCAGGGTTGGTTAAATTGAATCAGTTATGGTAGCTGAGAGTTTAGTTTCCATCAGATTTCATATGGATTAGTTCAGTAACTACAACAGTCTTAACACACATCATCTTTAGTGATTCCTTCCCTTCTGGACTGGCTCTGTTTAAAGTGAGGACTGTTCTACAGATCCAGATCAGGTGTTAACGAGATCACTTCAGGTTTAACCCAGGGGTTTCTGTATGGGTGTTAAGTCTCTGTTACCTTGTTAATGCCAAACCTTAATACAGACCCCAGGTCAGCACTTCATGCTAAGTGAACTAGGCTGGGCCTGTATTGAGATAACATGCTGACAAAATGACCCTGCAGCCCTGGAACCCACTAGAAGCTCTTTACACTGAGGGAAAGACAGATCACTCTTCTTTTACCTTCTGTTCTCTCCATCTGAGCTCAGATCCCTCTCACTGTAAACTGCAGCACACACAGGCAGCTGTGTGCAGGAACCAGCTCAGCTGGGTTTGGGGGTTTCCAGGGTTACCACAGGCAGGGTTTGAGGACTGGCCGTGTAGAACCTGAGTGTCTGCAGTTTGCTGTGGGTGCAGTCTGTGTCCAGCTCTTTGATAGACAATCAATACATAGAATGTTAAGTGGTGCTTTTTTCCCCCAACACAAGAAAAAGGGGTTCAGGGTTGCAATTAAGATGGGGAAATTCACAGTCTTTAGGGGGAAATACTCTTAATATCTAGAGGAAACTGAATCCACTCTGGTGGATGATTGTTTTCTTATGGTAGGTATCTTTTCAGTTTCTATATCTTTATGTCTTTTTTGGGGGGGATTTTATGCAGAAATATCTAATGAGGTTTTTTTTGGGGGGGGGGCTGGAGAAGGCTGTTGTGTTAACGGCTTTGAATTACAATTTTTTGTTGTGTATATCTTTCAGTGCGGAAAACTACAAAAAAGAAAAGAAAAGATGCTCGACATAAGGTTAAAGCTAAGGTAAAATACATTCCAAATGTTCTTTACCTGAATGCACTGTTTCATAAGTCTTTCCTGGTTAGATTTACAAATTGGTTCATTTAAAAACTTTGTCATACCCAACAGAAGGCGAAACGCAGAGCCAATAAGGTGTCTAAGCCTGACAAAACGGACCAATCAGAAGCCACGTTCCAGAAGAGTCAAACTCTGGCTTCTTCGCAGCCCCTCGAAGAAGAAGAAATGGAAGCTGAGTCCTCCAGGCAGTGTGCTGCCCGCCTCTCCCAGGATCTGATGCTCTCTCCAGGTAACTCCTCTGGTCTGTGGCTGCATCTGATGCACAGGAAAGCTCAAGTTGACCTGGAACAGGAAAAAAGGCTTTTTCTACTGAGCAGGAACACATCTGCAAAGGAAGTGTACAGAGTGAAATGTTTGACCATCTTTATCTGTTTCTTCTGACTCCCCCCCCCCCCTCCGCCTCAGCCTTACACAGCCGCCTGCCTCCACAGCCCTCCAGGCCTAGCTCCACCGCGGCAGCCCTGCCTCGTAAAGGCAGACAGGCCCCCGAGCCGTCTAGCCCTCCTTCCCCACCACAGGAGCCCCCCTCTGAACCCCAGCCCCTCTCCTTCACTCCCCATGAAGCGGCCCCTGCACCCACAGAACTACCCCCAGGGCCCCCAGCCCCCTCACCCCAGACCCCTCCCACACCTTGCCCCCTACCGTGCCTTCCACCGTCCCACACACAGGAGGGCACCCCTGGCTGTCTGTCCCCCCATCCTCCTGATAGGGCTCAACAGGAAGGTAAGAGGTGCACTGCTAGCCCCCCGTGCCCCCCCCAACTTGTAGCATGTCCCCCTGCCCCCCCCCACCCCTCTCTGTCCTCCCCTGCTTCTTCCTGTGTGGCTTGTAGCTCTGCGTCGCCCCCTGCAGTCTCCCCAGGCTGCTGCATGCTCCTGCCTGCTTGATGCCTGTTCCACCAGGCTGCTGCATGCTCCTGCCTGCTTGATGCCTGTTCCACCAGGCTGTTGATGCTCCTCATGACTCTGCTGTTGTTTTTCCTTCCAGGGTTGTCAGCGCTGCTCTCACCCCTGGCCTCTCCGCCCGTGGCCTCTCTGCACTCAGACAGCACCAGGTTCGAGGTATCAAAACCAACACCATCGTTACACTTCATGTGTACTCTCCTCTCCCATTTTTTAAAATGCATGAGACAGTTTGTAAAGTGGATTTGAATGAATTCCAGCGTTCCATGTTGACTTTCAGTGAAATTAATTGGGGTTTGTGTCTCTGGGGTATTGAGAAGTGATTTGATAGCAAGTTTGGAGCGTTGATGGGATTCCTTGTTGTGTAAATCCTCCTTTGCAGCCTTGCTCACTGTTGTCTCCACTAGAAGACAGCCCATTACAGCAGCTGAAGGATGACAGGAGGTCACAACACAAACTGCCTAGTAAGCAAGCTGCTGTGCACACGACTTCATAACTCCTCTGCTGAGCTGACTTTAACAAGCCTGCGTGTGTGTGTGTGTGTGTTTGTGTGTGTGTGTGTGTGTGTGTGTGTGTGTGTGTCCAGAGCCCAAGCCCTCTGATGGTGTGACGAGCTGCTCGTCCTCCAGCCTGGCTCATCTTCAGCTGAGCAGCACCGTGTGCAAACCTGCTCCAGATGGAAGAGCTCAACCTGCCAAAAAGGTTTGTGTGGCTGGCCCAGGAATCACAGGCAGGAGGATCAGTGACCGATGCTCTTCTGGATACTGATAGAGACCGATAGTCACTTTGGATAAAAGCGTCTGCTGAATGAATACTCTCTGCATGGCTATTGGTACGTTTTGTTTACATTTATTTACATTTTTTTTTCCTTCAACTGAACATGATTGTGTGCAGGATATTGTCCTGAAGAACGCAGACTCCTGGGCCAGCCTTGGGAAGATGGCCACCCTCGCTCCCTCGACCCTGAAGGCCTCCAAGGAGAGCTTTCAGCAGTTCCGCAAGGTTGCCATGGAGAAGGAGGAACGTGAAAAAGCCCTGAAAAAGATCCAGAAGGAGACGGGCCTTGACAGGAGGGCTCCTGAGAGGAGCAGGTAACAGTGGAACACGTGGACTCCTGTGAGTCAGGCCCTGTGTTACTGGGGTGTCTCACCCTCATGTGGTTGAATTTCTCCCTCAGTCTAGCAGTGCCACTCCGGGCTGACCCACCAGCCCAACCCAGTGAGGGGGTCCCGGATCTCCCCCCCGAGGTCATCCCTGAGGCTCCTCAACCTCCAGAGCCTCCCGCTGAGGAGCCTCCTGCCCCAGCTCAGCCTCCCGTGGGAGCCCAGTCCTCCGTGGACAGGGACAGGGAGATGGCCCGCAAGAGGGAACAAGAACGAAGACGGCGGGAGGCAGTGAGTCCTGCTGGAAGGGTGGGGGGTTGGTTGTCATGGGGATGGAATCTGCTTTACCCCCCCCTCAGTGCCTCAGTTTATTTTAAAAAATGTCTGACTCTCGTGTCTTCCTGTTTTCCCTCAGATGTCGGGTGTCATCGACATGACTATGCAGAGTGACATTATGGCCACGTTTGAAAAGAACTTGGAGTAGAGAGAGACTCGTGTGAGCGACGGGTCTCGCCACAAAACGATCGCCGCTTCCCGTGCCAGAATCAAACGATTGGATGAAGGACAGGAAGTGGAAACCTTTCCGAAGTGTGTCTGCCAACACTGCGTCTTCACATAAAACCTCCATTCTGTTACTGCGAAAATGCTCTACAGTATGACGTGAATGTTATGGGGGAACTGATTCACATGGATGTTGGGGGGGTTTGTTTCCAGGGGGAGAGTTTAGTTTGTAACGGTTGTTCGTAAAGAGCAGCACTGAAAGACTGTTAAACTTGTAATGACTTTGATTAACAGTTGTCGAAGTAAGTGGCGTTGGTTAAAAAAAAAAAGGAAAAAAAGTAATGTTTGATATGAAACCCACCTCCACTTTGAGTCCTCTTGGTGGGGTCTTGGTTCCAGTTCTGCAGAGTTCATCCATGCAGTCAGACCCACTCCCATGAAAGGACATGTTTACATGCTAATATCATTCCAACTCTTGCTGCGCTGTGTAGTCTGGTTATTTTGCTACAGTCCATAATTGTACCCTGTATATATGATATAGATATGTATAGCTTCTCTTCAGTTTACACAGTAAAAAAAAAAAAAGACAAAGAAAAAAACCTCTATCTAATGCAAAGGTTTTGAATATGATGCTCTGAGTTGTACTGGTCCCATGTGACGTATTTAAGTAATGAACGTAGCTTGGCCTTGTTTATGATGCACCAGGATGTAAGAAGTTATTTGTAAAAAAAAAAAAAAAAAAATATATGACTAATTTGTTTACCAGAGGGGGCATGTTTCGTCCTGGCCAAATGTTTTTTCCAATGGGCGACCTTGGGTCGACTGTCTAGATATGTTTGAATTGCCATATTGTGGTACACATTTACAAATGGTGTTGTTGATGACTATTGTGTTGTTTTTTTCTAATCAAGTTTAAATTCTGACTGTAAAATGTTCCTTGAAGTACTTTATTATTGTTTATTGATTTGATGGTTCTCAACATTCTGCAGTGATTTTTCTCTGACATGATAAATAGTAGCACTTTAATCTGTATCTAATGGAACAAGCATATGCTATACCATATGGAGAGAGAACTAATATAATTTTTGAAGAGATCGGCTAAATCATTAAAACATTTTCATGGAAACGTGGATTGTTTTTCATTGTTCTTGTTCATTGTTTTGAGTATATTTGCATGCATTATTAATATGCTTTGTTTCATTGTCTGTACATAAAGAAATCATTAATCAAAGTTAATGCTACCTCAGATTTTCGTCTTTTCCCTTTTAGCAATTTCTTTGAGAGATTGAGACGTGAAATAAAATACTCTTTTATATAATGGCTGCAGTTTTGACCCTATTTATAATCGGCAGTAATTAAGGCATGACTAATGAACATTACACATGGCAATATTCCATATTTTCTGTTCTGGCTTGTTCAATAGCCAAGGGCAATGCCACAGGGACGATTACAATCAATCTTCATGCATTAGAGGTCATTTATTAATTTTATTTATATTCATGTAATTTTCATAGCCTACCTTAAGTCACAGATAGTCATGAGGCATATTAAAAGCACTTCTTGGCTTTGAAAAGGTTTGTTATTCAGCTTCTTAACACCACGTGAAAGAGCTTTTAGAAAGTAAACCTTTAATCTGTTGCAGTGATTATCCTCTTAAAGTATTTTGCACTACACTGGCTCTTATCTGCAGGAACAGTCTCTATCTGCACTCACATGAGTTAAGATATGAACCTGTGCAGTCAGACGCACGCGTCACTTCTCACGTGGTGTCCCCCCTCTAATGAGCCCTCCTCGCGCGCGGGCTGCACCCCTGGCGGACACTCCTGCAGATGCGCTCTCAGAAGGAACGTCAGGATTTCGCAATGACCAAATATTTCAGGATAATCAGCCAATTAACAGAGAGAATTCACTAGGTAACGTGATTATTTTGTGTGTCATTTCCTGCGGTGATGTAAAGATGGCGAGAGTCCTGCACAACTTGCTGCTGTTTACAGTCAGACTCACCCTGAGGATCAGAGTTTGCGGGTATTGGTCTTTGATATACGGTTACTGTGCTGTCTGCACCACCTTAGCCTTGCTGAAACTTTGGTGGAACATCATTATAAGGCCGTCAGCAACCTTTCAATGGGGGATTCGCGAAACTCCCCCTGCATGTCTGAATGATACGTCCTTGGGAACCCACTGTTATGTGAGGATCAAGGTAAGACTTCACACATCGAGGCTGTCTGGTCTGTTTTGGAGGAGCGAATTCTATTGTGTAAGCTCTGCCCATATCCTTTAAAGAGGAACGAACACCTTGCATGACTGTATTGTAGATGATAGACACGTCAAAACATGGCCTGTGTTTTAGAGGCTTCGGGCAATTTGAGACGTTTTCGATGAAGCCTAATGCGGACATCATCCACTGTGAGTCTGCATCATTCTGGTGAGGTGCTGAAGGAACAGCGCCTCAGAGGAACACGTCTGATCAGAATCAGAATGAGGTTTAATCACTATGCAAGGTTTACAAACATAGAATTCACTGTGGCAGTAATGAGCAAACATAGAACATATATTTGACATAATAATCAAAAATGAATACAATGTAAGATACACTACAATTTTGATACAGATAACATAGAAGTACAAGTAACATAAGTACAAAGTGGGATGGGTATATATAGTACAGGGGGGGGGGTGTATATACACAGTAGTGCAAACAGTGGTGCAAAAACCACAGTGGTAAGTTTTGAAGGTGTTAAAGGTGCTAAAGTGGTAGAGTGCAGCGGGATTCTGGAAGGGGGTGTGGGGTGTTGGTGGAGGGGGCAATGTCATACTGGGGGACAGATCAGGGAAAGATCCAGGCTCTGTGTGTTTACTGTCTAGGTGATACCTAGAACCAATGTCAACTAACTATGCTGTCAAGACAAGACGTGATCTGTAAAAATCTGAGAAAATAAATATAATGAAGCACCATCTTTTGAGGCTTTAGAATTCCCACACGTCCCAATAACTTTAACTGTTAGGTTAGAATGTCAACATATTTCAGATGGTCTCTGTGTCATTGCCATGTGTTTTGTCTCTCTGGTCATAAATCAGAGCAGCTGTATTGTTTAGACAGAAGTGCCCCTGGTTACTGATGCCTTGTCCCCATCCAGGAGTCTGGTCTAAGGTTCCACTATGTGGCTGCTGGGGAGAGAGGGAAACCCCTCATGCTGTTTCTCCACGGCTTCCCAGAGTTCTGGTAAGACCGTCACACATTAACTCCAAACCCCAAGAAAACCTTTGAAACGTTTCTACATTTCTATAAAAAAAACGCATTTGGTAAATCACAGTCGCTCGCTTGTGACTTCATGCTGTACATATTTGGACAATAGTATAGATTTTAGACTGCCTTATAGATCCTTAAGGCCACAGATAACTCCCATTTTGCTTGTGTATGGTGGAGGAGGATGGCAGGAGAGTCTAGTTGGAGTTAGAGGCTGCTGGAATGAGGCCACAGAGGCTGTCAGGTGCTGTGAGCTAGTCCGTATCTCAAGAAAACTTACAAGGCTGCAGACAGGACAAGACAGAGCTTAATGACTGTGGCGTTGGTTCCATTCCACTCTGCTGCCCTCTCTCCGATCTCTGATCTAGCAGACGAGGTCAGGCTTAAATGACTCTGGGATGTTGTAAAGTGCTCAAGCTCGTCTCTCTCTCTCTTTGCTCTGGTGGTGAGGGGGTGTACAGGGGCTGCTGGGGGGAGCCTGAGTTTATTTTAAACCCTCATCTATATTCCAAGATATTGGGTTTCAGCGCTGGGCTCTTATCGTGACTCATCTAAATCGTAGCCAGTGTTCCGCATCGAGCTCCACAGCAGACAACATCTTCAATTAGGAAGAAATCTCTGGTCACATGATCAGGGAGGTGATTAGAATCCCAAACTTGTCTTGTAACCTAAAAGATAACCTTCAGACAGATTGAACGAGAAGTCATTGTCAGTGATAGGAAGTGGTAAACATGTAAAGTGGAGTATTTATACATAGTTTAGTATATATACACAGTATGATCGATGGATACAGGACGATACAAAAGTATGTAAAGTTGTTTATTTGTTTACAGTAAATACATATATTATAATGTTGGACGGTGGTGGAAAGGCAACTTGATGCATGATCACACAATAACTGTCTGTCTGTCTGCTTATCTGTCTGTCTGCCTGTCTGCCTGTCTTCCTGTCCCGTCCCCCCCCCCCCCCTTCCCAGGTTCTCTTGGCGCCACCAGTTGCGTGAATTTAAAAGTGAGTTCCGTGTGGTGGCTATCGACATGCGGGGCTACGGAGAGTCCGACCTGCCCCTCTCTACCGAAAGCTACCGATTTGATTACCTGGTCACGGACGTCAAGGACATTGTAGAATACCTCGGTAAGGGGGGGGGGGGGCTTTCCTCTGCCTGAACCAATGAACCTGAGAGAAGAGTAACTATTGAGACGTCCCCTAGAAGGCCTGTCCTGGCAGGGGGAGGAGGCATCCTGGTGTCCTGACTCAAAGTTAAACTTGTTTTGTCCATTTGGTGTTCTGAACAGCCTGGAGGGCTGCAGTATGGCATGACAAGCTTCCTGTGACTCATGCTGAGTAAACGTGGGCCGCTGTGCAGATACAAGTCCCCCTAGCCTGCCTCTCTCTCTCTCTCTCTCTCTCTCTCTCTCTCTCTCTCTCTCTCTCTCTCTCTCTCTCTCTCTCTCTCTCTCTCTTTGTGTCTCTCTCTCTTTCTCTCTCTCCCTCTCTGTGTCTCTCTCTCTTTCTCTCTGTTTGTGTCTTTCTCTCTCTGTGTGTCTTTCTGTCTCTCTCTCTCTCTCTGTCTCTATCTCTCTCTCTCTCTCTATCTCTCTCTGTGTCTCTCTCTCTCTGTCTCTCTCTCTTTCTCTCTCTCCCTCTCTGTGTCTCTCTCTCTTTCTCTCTGTTTGTGTCTTTCTCTCTCTGTTTGTGTCTTTCTCTCTCTCTGTCTCTATCTCTCTCTCTCTCTCTCTCTGTCTCTATCTCTCTCTCTCTCTCTCTCTCTCTCTGTGTCTCTCTCTCTCTCTCTATCTCTCTCTGTGTGTCTCTCTCTCTGTCTCTCTCTCTTCTCTGTGTCCTGTGGTCAGAAAATTTAACAGCATATCAAGTGTTTGCAGGTTCAAATCCCTGTTCAACAACATTACTATTAGAATTGGTGCTGACCAGGTAAGTAGATACAAACCGTGCCTCTGTTTTTCCTTTAGGTTACAACAGATGCTTCCTGGTCGGTCATGATTGGGGTGGGACTATCGCCTGGTTATTCGCCATCCATTACCCAGAGATGGTGACCAAGCTAATCGTCCTGAACTGCCCTCACCCGTCTGTGTTCAGCGGTACGTCATCCCCACATCCCAGGGTCTGTCAGCACCGTGTGACAGGGGGGGGGGGTGGGGCAGAACACAGTCACAGCTGAGGGAACCACAGCTGAAGTCCAACTCCCTCTCTCTCCTCCAGATAATTAGAGAAGATCGTCTGTAGCTCTTAGGCTATTATCGTGATTACCGTCATTCATTAGTGGGTTTATTACCCCTTGCTTCGTGTTTGCGGTATCCATCTGTTAAGTCCTCTCCTACCTTAAGGGTGAGTTTGGGGGAGGTAATTGCAGTGATGCCCTAATGTGGAGGCCAGAGCAGCTGGCTTGATTGGCAGCCTGGAAAGAGATGGAGGGAGAGGCAGTGAAGAGGGGTCTGTGTTGTGGGGGGGGAAACACTTCTGTTCAAGCCTCCTCTGAATCTGGCAACAGCACCTTTGGATGTTTGTATTCTGTTGATACTGACTGTAGGGTGTCCTCTTCTTATCTTTTGGCCCTCCCTCCCTCCCTCCCTCCCTCCCTCCCTCCCTCCCTCCCTCCCTCCCTCCCTCCCTCCCTCCCTCCCTCCCTCCCTCCCTCCCTCCCTCCCTCCCTCCCTCCCTCCCTCCCTCCCTCCCTCCCTCCCTCCCTCCCTCCCTCCCCTCCTCTCCTCTCCTCTTCTCTCTCTCTCTGTCCATTTGTCTAGATTATGCTCTGCGTCATCCCAGCCAGATCCTGAAGTCCAGTTATTTCTTCCTCTTCCAGCTCCCTCGCTTTCCTGAGCTCATGCTCTCCATCAATGATTTCAAGGTGAAGCGTGTGTGTGTGGGTGTGTGGGTGTGTGTGGGTGTGTGTGCGTGGGCAAGATTGCTTTGAAGGCTTTCAAGGTCATCTGTGCACGTTAAAGTGCGTGTGCATCAGCTTGAATGAAAATCCTTTTGTCATCTGCGATGTGAATTCCCGAGGAATCCGAATAGGCTCAAAGAAAACACTTAACAAGTTATGCAGGACATGATTAGGTGAAAGACACAGAGAATATAAGGTTGAAAGAACTGATCTCATGTTTTCATAAGTACTTCATATTTGACCATCGGATTTCTATTACATACACGAAAAATCTACGTAGATAAACTGTCAATTACATTCAAATAAGGTCTTTTCTCCGTTAATAACATAGCATCCCCTTTTTTACTGCTGCACCTTAATATGTTATCATGATGACATGCGTGACCTTGCGTGTGATTGGCTGGATCAGATCCCACCCTGACCAGGCGAGGCCTCTTCTTCTGTCTCCTCTGCAGGCGCTGAAGGACTTGTTCACGAGCCGCAGCACAGGGATTGGCCGGAAGGGCCGATGGCTGACGTCGGAGGACTTGGAGGCTTACCTGTACGCTCTGTCTCAGCCAGGGGCCCTCACCGGGGCCCTCAACTACTTCAGGAATGTCTTCAGGTGAGGAAGAGCACCTTTGGGAACGTGTGAATCCATAGCGCCCCCTTGTGTTTTAAATGTTCTCTTACGTCAGTGGTTAGATAAATAACTGGTTTGTTGTTCAGGTTTAATTATTGAGGAAGATGTATCTGTTTTCTAGGGTTAGTGTTGAATGTTTCTTTGACAAATACATAGACAGACTGACAGGCAGAAGTTAGGCACAAACACACACACACACACGTACACACACATACACACACACTGAGTTCGGTGTGCATGTGCTTCTGACTCAGCATGCATGAATGAGCTCACCATCTGCTCCCTACTTAAGCAGGCGCTCTCTCTCCGAACAAACACTGTCTTTTTTCTGCTGTTAGTTATGTAAGATGATTGGCACTGACCCATTCTCAATTAACATCTCTTCAGGCTTCCACAATGGGAGACAATCAAATTGTTAGGCAGTGTTTAAGGTTCCAGTCAGAAGGTAGCTCATAGTTTCCATTTACATGTATTCATTCAGCAGACGCTTTTATCCAAAGCGACTTCCAAGAGAGAGATTTACAAAAGAGCATCAGTCACTGATCATAACAACGTGATAGTTCCCCTAACATTGCCGGTAGTCAGATTATGAAACACACATGGTGGGAAACCAAACAAGTGCCAAAGGGAAGAGCCACAAGAGCATTCAGTTCAAGTTACAATTAGATAACATCCTTCCCAAATGTGCAAGGGTGTACCTGTAGTAATAATAATAATATACCTCACAGTGAGTAACAAAAATTCATAATGGGGTTAGAACTGGGGAAGGGTATAACATGTTGGTGCTCTCTCCCCAGTTCCTTACCACTCAGCCAAAACGATGTCAAGGCTCCGGTTCTTCTGCTGTGGGCAGAGAGGGACGCCTTCCTGGAGCAGGAGATGGCCGAGGCATGTCGTCTGTACATCAGAAACCACTTCCGACTCAACATTATTTCGGGGGCGAGCCACTGGCTTCAGCAGGACCAGCCTGACATTGTCAACACCCTTATATGGACCTTCCTGAAGGAAGGCGAGGGACGGAAAAACTACAGGAACTGAATCTGATCATGAGGCCTCTTTCCTGCTGCACATCCACACACTCTCCACCCCCCCACCCCCCTTGGAAGCCTGGAATATGCCTGTGAAAAGCAACCAACGCGAAGAGAATGCAATCATTCTTTGAAATAAAATCCTACACATTTCAAACTATTTTTTAAGATGTCAATATTGAGAGTGAAAAGAACAAAAGCACACTATAAGGGAGCAGACACAGTGGTTTGACAGTTACTCAAGACCTTTTTGCACATGACATCGGCCTTAAAGTTTGTTGGTTGCAACATTACAAAAGGTGTGGCAGAATCTCCTTGTGAGTTGTGTTGTGTGGTGCCTTTTAACTTAGAGTTGTAATGTTTTGCGGCGTAAAACTGTGCCAGTTCCTCTGAGATTGAGGCGTTGTCTGCTATATGTGTCACCAGTTTTCCACTGTCTACTTTGGACATGGTCCTTTGGGAACCCTTTCCCACTCCCTATATCAGGTAGTGTTGTTGTCTTAAAGAAAATGTTGTTCTTTTGTATTTTTGGGGACTACATTTGCTCAGATATTTGAGAATGTTGTTATCTTGATCTTCCTGTATAGAAAGAAAAACACACAAAAAAACAGTGATGGTTGAATATTGTCCTTGTACTTTTTGTATCTCTTCCTACACACTGCATTTTGAAATCCACTGAGCCAGATCTGCACCATTTTGATTTTTTAAATGAATAAAATATAGCGGGATGCTTTGGAGTTATTCTATTCTTACTGAGGTAAGTCTTGCATTAAATATAATGCTGGACTGGCTAAACCACGCATTGAGTAATAATGTGAACCAAGCAATTTAGCTTAAGAAGCTTAACACATTAATGCCTGTTTTCTCAAAATAATATTTCAGATAACGATAGACCTGTAATTCCTTGTATGGAAACACGTTGGAAGAAGATATTTTTTTGTTAAATTGAAAGTATTATGAGCATGTATTTTGCACAACGATTAAGACATCTATTCTAATAATTACGGTATAAAAATGACGTCACTGGTGAGTCCGCTCTAGATCCAATCCACTCAAATATTGACAAACCGTGCTTTTTGGTTGTGAGGAAAATTCCATCAATAGAATAAAATACATGTCTCAGTTGTTTGTTTTTATTGTATTACTGACTTTGTGGATAGCGTACTAAGTCATGTCTGTAAAATAGGCCTTTTGGGTATCTTGGCAACCAACGGACCAATCGTCAAACGGCCAAACTGCTCTTCCAGCAGCGCATCCGCACCAATGACGTCACCCACTGTCCCTGCGGCGGGTGGGATCTTGACACACTGAGGGCGTGCTCTCAGCGGAACGACAACAACGATGTTCCCAGCCCAGGTAGATGGAAACTAGCCGACAGCGCATCTATTTGTTTGCTTTACAGCTAAATTGTCAGTCGGTTATGTAAGTGTGGATGTTGTCTAGTCGGTAGTGTTACAATAGCTAGATAGTAGATTAATCAAACACACCAGTTCAAGGTGTTTGCGCGTTGGTACCTTGAAACACTAGGATCGAGTACCGGTAAAGGTGGGCGAGTTACTGTCATGTGTGTTTACATTTTTACATTTATGTTTTTTAGAAAAGTAACATGTCTCTACTGTTGAAGTGTCATACTATTGAAGAGTTTTGTAGTAATAAACTGTTGGTTTGTCTTATTTTCATCCCCATGCCAACAGTAAGGATGCTGTAAGTGCAGAGCCGCTATGATCCCCACGGAGCATGCGCGAGAATTCCAGCTTAAAGAAAGAAAAGCCAAAAAGCATCTTAAGAAATGCTTGAAGTCTGCTTTGTCTGCGGATCTAAAGAGGTACAGCATGTCACTTCAGTACAGAGCTGCATGGTGAAATGCATCATCATGTTAGAAAATGTCTTGAGACTCACCATGTGTCCTTATCAGAAAGACTTTGACCTCCTGAACCTCAGCACACAGTCACACATCTATAACCTCTCACCCCTCACCAGCTGACAAGATGCCTTCCAGATGTACATCACACAGACACCTTTAAAATCCCCCCCCCCCCCCCCCACACACACACACACACACACACACACACACACACACACACACACACACACACACACACACACACACACACACACACACACACACACACACACACACACACCATCCTCAGGTTCATGCATGTCAAGCAATGAGCATCATCTTGCTCAGCCAAACATCCTCTTGCGTTCAGAGGCAGTAAGGAGTTAAAGAACGTGATATTTTCATCTTCTTCCCTGTGACCCACTTCTAAACTCTGGCCTTAGGTCTACAGAGTGAGATATCCAGCTCAGTAACAGCTCTGCTCTTAAAGCCTGCTGGGCTGGAGGGTGACTGCTTTCTGGGTTACCCAGTTCAGTCAACACGGGGCTAGTAAATGGCTGCTGAAGGAAAGATACCGAGGCCACTGCCTGTTTTCTGAACCTCCTTAACTGTTCCATTTTCGTGTGTCTGATGACACAGAAACACCATATCACCACTTCAGACAGGGACTTAGCGGCCTAGTTTACACCCCCACACACACACACACACACACACACACCGTTCTGACAACACCACCGTTGTCTTTCGTGAATAACTCACAAACATCCCCGGTTTCAGCCGACTGTGCCGTATGCCTGTTGTTCATTTCCATTTCAATTTAGTAATTAATCAGACAGTCTTATCCAGAGCGCTTACAGTAAGTACAGGGACATTCCCCCCTGAGGTAAGTAGGGTGAAGTGCCTTGCCCTAGGACACAACGTCATGTAGCCACAGTCGGGAATCGAACTCACAACCTTCCGATCATGAGCCCAACTACCTTAACCCCCTGAGCCAGCTGACTCCCTAACCCACTGAGCTGTGTTTCTGCAGGCTTCTGCAGGAGGAGCTGGAGGTGGACGTGAGCGTGTGTGTAGGAGCCAGCTCTCTGAGGGCCCACAGGGCCATCCTGCTGGCCAGGGCCCCACACATCCTCCTGGGGGCCCAGCCTGACCCCAACACCATCCAGCTGACCGGGTACGACTTCACCGAGATGAGCGACTTCATCAGGTACATCAGCTGTGTGTCTGCCTCAGCATTCTGCCCTGCTGGGGGTCTGAGACCCTCTTATACAAGACTGGAGAGAAGCAATCAAGCTAGATGTAAAAGGCTCTTCTGAGTGAATATATATGTCAAATGCAGATTCCCTTTCCTTGACAGTTGGCCTTCATACTGCAGTTTGCATATCTACTGACAGAGGGCGCCAGATTCCTCATATTTTGCCATGTAAAGTCAAGGTTCCTCCTTGAGAATATACTGTATAAAGAAAACCAGTGAGATCTTTTTCCCTACAGTTGATCTTTGCGTCGTGGCTGTTTGGATAAATCTGGAAGTTTGTGACTTAGAGTTGAGTATTTAATCAAGAGTTGGGAAACTTGGGTCTGGCAATGTGGTCTTTAGTATAATAACAACAAGCCTTTGCTTCATCCAGTGCTTTTTTTCATGTTCATTACTTCTGTTTAATGTCCTTGTGTATGTTTCTGGGTTCTGATCCTGGAATCCTGTATTTGTGGAAACATAGAGAGGCTGTTAGGAAGCCTTGTGGATGAGAGCTTCTGTTAAGGTGTGTAAGCACACTGTGTCTCAGTGCAGCTCGCAGCAGATCTGCCAGTACGTGTTGCTACCACTGATACATCATCAATAACCTTTGGCAGTGTGCCCTCACCCAGCCCTCACCCCACCCTCACCCCACCCTCACCCCGCCCTCCCCTCACCCTCCCCTGCCCTCATCCCGCCCTCCCCTCCCCCTCCCGTGCCCTCACGCCGCCACTGTACTCGTTGCTGATTGGATTAAGAAACAGCGATCTCACTTGTTACCTCATGGGTCCAGGGACTGTGACTTGGCTCTAACCTGATCAGCTTTGCCTGCAGGCATGTGTACACTGCTGACCAGCGCATGGGCTCTGATGGGAAGCTTGTGGAGCCAGGGGGAGTGGAGGTAGCCACTGACCCAGGAGACCCCCACCTCATCACTGACCCAGGAGACCCCCACCACATCACTGACCCAGGTGAAAACAGATCAGCCCCCCCCCCCACCCCACCCCCATCCCCCCTGCAGCGTATGTTAACTCACCCCATAAGCCACTTAAGGGATAATCACATTCAGCCTCTCCTTGCTACTGCTAATCACAACACCAGGACGAGGAGGCCACCCACCGTCTCCCCCCAGTGTCTCCATCCTCGTTCGCTCCCCTCTCTTTCCTCACGAGCTGTCTCAATGTCACCCCACCCCCCCCCCTCCTCTCCCTCCCTTCCCTCCACCCGTGCCTCCTTCCTGTCCCAGATGTCTGGGAGGCGGAGCCTGCCTCTGGGCTGGGAGCTGACCTGCTGGATCTCTACCAGAGAGGGGAGGGCTGTGACATCAGCATCCAAGTAGCAGAGCAGGTGTTCTGCTGCCACAGGTACAACAGCCAGGCCTCACCTGTCTGCCTGCCTGCCTGCCTGCCTGCCTGCCTGTCTGCCTGTCTGTCTGCCTGTCTGTCTGTCTGTCTGTCTGTCTGTCTGCCTGTCTGCCTGTCTGCCTGCCTGTCTGTCTGCCTGCCTGTCTGTCTGCCTGTCTGTCTGTCTGTCTGTCTGTCTGTCTGTCTGTCTGCCTGTCTGCCTGCCTGTCTGCCTGTCTGTCTGCCTGTCTGTCTGTCTGTCTGTCTGTCTGTCTGTCTGTCTGTCTGCCTGTCTGTCTGCCTGTCTTTGTGCCTGCCTGCCTGTCTGTGTGCCTGTCTGTCTGTCTGCCTGTTTGCCTGTCTGTCTGCCTGTCTGTCTGCCTGTCTGTCTGCCTGTCTGTCTGTCTGTCTGTCTGTCTGTCTGTCTGTCTGTCTGCCTGTGTGCCTGCCTGCCTGCCTGTCTGTGTGCCTGTCTGTCTGTCTGTCTGTCTGTCTGTCTGCCTGCCTGTCTGTGTGCCTGTCTGTCTGTCTGTCTGTCTGTGTGCCCGTGCCTGACAGCGGATACATTTTAAATACATATATTCCTTTATTTTCTCCATTTTATTTGCTGTTGAATTTCTATGTGTTCTGCAGATTTAAGTTGTTATCAGTAGACCATGAGTAGCTTCTCCAACACCACCTGAACACATGTTCTCTAGCCTGTCATTCTAACTACTTACACAGTGACGTTCTGCCATGCAGGTAACCATGGAGACAGGTTCTCCCTGCATGTGCTCAGGGGAAACACCCAGCAGATGGAAGTGGCCCCTTTTTTGGTGGGGGAGGGGGGTGAGAGTGAGGGGGGGTGGGGGGGGGGCTCTGCACCACTGATCAGTATGGTAGACCAGCACTCTACTCTCCTCTGTACCTCTAACCCTGCTTCACACACATCTTGACTCCCCCACCCACACCCACACATCCTGCCCCCCCCCACACACACCCACACACATCCTGACTCCCCCCACACACACCCACACACACACACACACACACTGTGATCTCCCCCCCACACACACACACACACTGTGACCCCCCCCCCACACACACACACACACTGTGACCCCCCCCCACACACACACACACACTGTGACCCCCCCCACACACACACACTGTGATCTCCCCCACACACACACACACACACACACACTGTGACCCCCCCCCCACACACACACCCACACACATCCTGACTCCCCCCACTCACACACACACACACACACACACACACACACACTGTGATCTCCCCCCCCCACACACACACACACACACACACACTGTGACCCCCCCCACACACACACACACACACTGTGACCCCCCCCCACACACACACACACATCCTGCCCCCCCCACACACACTCACACACATCCTGACTCCCCCCACTCACACACACACTGTGATCTCCCCCCCCCCCCCACACACACACACACACTGTGACCCCCCCCCACACACACACACACACACACATCCTGACTCCCCCCACTCACACACACACACACACACACACACACACACACACTGTGATCTCCCCCCCCCCCCCACACACACACACACACACTGTGACCCCCCCCCCCCCGACTGCCAGCCTCCATCAGCAGCCTGTGTCTGTGCATTATGCAGCAGTTCCTGCAGAGTCAGGCACGTCTGTCTCATTATCTCATTCCAACAGATCCTCACACAGTCTTAAACAGTTACTGCCAAACACACTCTCTCTCCGCTGGACTATCTTTAGCTTCCTGTTTTTGTGAAAGGACTTCCTTGGGGAGGGCAGGAAAACCCACCTCGCCATCAGGATGGTGGACGCTTGTGGGACAAACATTAAGAGACGCCTGGAAGCGTTTTGTGTTTGGCTCTCAGGCTCCTGCCTGCTTCCTGTACGTCAGTTATTGTTCAGCAGAATCATGTTCACTACAACGTCCTCACCACCAAGCAACAGATCCACCTCAGCTTGGGTCCTAACTCGTCTTGACTGCGTGCCCCGAGCGTATCGACTGAGACGTCTCGTATCTCTCCAGTCAGACACGTGACCAGCAAGGTCACCCCCCCCCCCTCCCCCCTCCCCTGGCCCTGAACCAGAACCAGAGGTGTGAAAGCTGACCTGTGATTGGCTGTGTGTCTCCCTGTCTCCAGGGCCATTCTGTGTGCGCGGTCGCAGTATTTCCGAGCGATGCTAAGCGGGAGCTGGATGGAGAGTTCCAGACAGTGCATCACTCTGCAAGGGTAAGATGAGCACACTTGCTTCCTGTTTCCTGTGTAGCTACGTTCCTTTAATCTCTGCACCTCCCCTACTGCCCAGCCAGAACCAGCTTCAGTGTCCAATCAGCTGGCCTACAGGGCGTTCATTATTCATACTGCGGTTTGTGTGAATAAATCAAGACACAGTTTCATGTGTTTCCATCCTTGCCCCCCCTCCCCACCCACCACCTCTTGCCCAGCAGACAAATTCCAGTCCCTTCACTCAGATTTCCAAAAGTCAAGGTCATTCGCAGAGTCCTAGGGGGGCAGGGAGGAGGGGGGGGGCAGTCTGGCTGCGTAGGGTTTTCTACACAGGTCGCATCACTTCCTGTGTTTGTGCATCCCTCCCAGCCTGGGTCCAGAGGAGATGGACATCCTGCTGCAGTTCATGTACGGGGCCATAGTGGACCTGCCTCCCAGGGCCAGCGCCAGGTACGGCCCCCAGCTCGGCCCCCAGCTCGGCCCCTGGACGAGCATCAACACCATCTGTGTTTCTCTCCATCGCTCTGTCTGTATTTCATTCTCTCTCTCTTTGTCTCTCTATCTCTCTGTCTGCCTGTCTCTCTCTCTCACACTCTCTCTCTCTCTCTCTCTCTCTCTCTGTGTGTCGGTGTCTCTCTCTCTCTCTGTCTCCCTCTCTCTCTGTCTCTCTCTCTCTCTCTCTCTCTCTCTGTCTCTCTCTTTCTCTGTGTGTCGGTGTCTCTCTCTCTCTCTGTCTCCCTCTCTCTCTGTCTCTCTCTCTCTCTCTCTCTCTCTCTCTCTCTGTGTGTCGGTCTCTCTCTCTCTCTCTCTCTGTCTCCCTCTCTCTGTCTCTCTCTCTCTGTCTCTCTCTCTCTCTCTTTCTGTGTGTGTCGGTGTCTCTCTCTCTCAGTCAGGTGGTGTTGGCAGCAGACATGCTGGGTCTGGAGGGGATAAAGGACGTGGTTGACATGGTGCTGACCAGAGACTACTGTCGATTCTTCCCCAAGGTCAGTTCCGCACACACCCAGCGGATGAAGCCTGTGTTTCCTCTGTGCTCAGTACGCTGCCCTCTGTCTGGGAACGAGGGGGTTGTATGGGGGGACAGGTTTGGACGGAGACAGTGTGTCTGTGGTAGAGCCATCTGCAGAAACACACAACATCTCCCAACGAACCCTCCTGCTCTCTTCATGTTCTGCAACTCCCCCTGTCCTTAAGAGTCAAAAGACCCCCACCTTCAACCCTGAAATAAAGCAGGTTAACAACATGTTTACCCTGTTGGGCACTGAAATGTGCAGCCATGCTCACACACGAGTCAGAAAGATTTAGTTTAGTCTGAGTTCAATCAAGCACATGCAGTCTAAATGTCTCGTGTGTGCGCGTGGGTGCGTGTGTGTGTGTTAGTGTGTTTGGGGTCATTATGGCCCCTGAGGAGAACACCAAGGTTAAAAGAATCCTTCCCCCTGTACCTTTCAAGCACCCCGCAGTTCTCCAGGACAAAGCCTAGCTGTGCCTCCCACTGCCTCCCTCCCACATCATCATGTGCTCTCCATGCAGAACAGTGTGTTTCAGCCCTGCTGCAGACACAAAGACAGCTCTCTTTCTCTGCCCCCCCCCCCCCTCGCCCCCTCGTTTGTCTCCACACACCAGCCTGACCGGGAGTCCATCGTGAGTCAGTTGAAACAAGATAAGCAATTGTAAAAAATACATTTTCTTTCTTTCCTTCCCTCTTTCTTTCTCTCCTTTGCTTCAGCCTGTCGACGGGGTGCAGAAGTCGATTTTAGAGTGCCTGTCTCTCACTCACTCTCTCAGCCTTCAGAACCTTCATGCCTCCTGTCTGAGGTGAGCTGGGGGGCGTGTGTGTGTGTGTGTGTGTGTGTGTGTGTGTGTGTGTGAGGGGGAGGGGGGCTGCTGCATCACTGAGCTCCACACGCGTGTGAAAGCATCACTTAGCGGAGGCGTGTAGCGTGTCACAAAAGTAGAGTTGAAAACAATGTTTCCCTAAGGTATCTGTGAAAAACGATGCTTCCCTTTTATTTAGTTTTAAGTCACTCCATTTTATTTGAGTGTTTTGCCATTAATGTGGATAACAACACCTCAAATAAATCCGTAATATATTCTGATAAACACTTCACATGAAACGGTTCTCTGTTCTAGAACGACATTCCTGTGTCATGGGAGGAGACGTTTAGATACAAGTTATTTTAAACCGCCACAGAGGCAGGAGGTCATTCCTTCCTGTTCATCACTGAATCTTAGTCACTCTTCCTCAGCCTTCAGCTTCTCCCGAAGCCGCAGCCTTTGAAGCAGTCGCAGCGTGCGTGGTGGTGAACAAGCAGAGGAGGAATATAGGTCAGGGGAGAGGGTTTGCAGCGGAGCGAGGATCTGCATCGCAGAGCGTGTGCCGCTGATGAGGACGAAGGCTGTTTAGTGATGAGTCACTGGTACATGACAGGAGCTCTCAGATCAGGGGGGGGGCCTTCACTGTGTCTCCCCCCACCACTGATCCACATCCAGCCCTGTCATACACTGAGGGTGGAGAGAGACGGTGAAGGGGCCTGGACGGGCATTCGAACCCAGGCACCTGTGGTAAGGCTCATGTGGTGAGCCACCAGGGTTACCCCCCCAGGCTGTGAGGCCGTTCTACCGTACTCTAGCTCCACTTGATGAACGACACAGAACGTTGATCCACGACCAAACATAATGTATCTTTCATGGGCTTGGATCAAGCAGATTCATACTGCGGGGTCTGAAAGGTCCTCTGTCTTCTGTGGAGTTTGGCAGCAGAGAGGCGGTTAAGTGGCTGTAGAAAGAGACCTGAGCTGATCTACTGCAGTTACTCACCACCCTCACACTCAGCACGTGATAACAATGAAGCACATCCCCGCTCCAGCTGTCTCTCACACACACACACACACACACACACACACACACACACACACACCTTAACTGTGACACTGTGTGTATTTCCCAGATGGGTGGCTAAACATTTTGTGAAAAGCTGGTCGGAGAGAAACTTTGCCTTGTTACCATTGGAGCTCCAGAGGGCCTGTTTGACCTCCCTGACCTCTACCATGGTGGGTCCACACACACACACACACACACGCACACACACACACACAGACCCCCGTCAGCGTCTGCTGATTCTCCACAGGAAGTGACATAGCTTGTGATCCAATGAAAAGGAAGCACTTATTCAATTTCTCAGCCCTTTGTGGAGAGTTGATTTGGGGGAAGTCAATGTGGACGCAGACAGCTGCAGCTTAATCAGGCTGTGTAATCGAGTAAAGCTGGCTGGATAACAGACAGGAGGGGACATGACAAGAGCTCTGGGTTGTGTCACTCCAGGGTTGCTCTACAACCTGCCTCTCCTCAGCAAAGAACACTTCACTTTCCTTACGTTTACGTAGCAGTTTCCATTACTACGCAAATAGGGGGTTTCCTTGATTGACTGGCAACCGCATGGGTGAAGCGGGTGCAGGAACACAGAATGTTCATCAGTAACATCAGGAGAGTGCGATCATCCGCACACTGTGTATTTAGGAAAAAGGATTTAGGTTTGAGATATTTGGATGCTCTGCTTGTGAGGGGACAGGCATGTTTGCAGGGGTTATAAGTAGAAAGAAATGTGTCTCTGTGCCTGACGCTCCGCTGTCCTGCAGACAGTGCAGAGCGCCGTGACGCTGCTCTGCGCCAGCGAGCAGCTGATTGGCTGCCTGCCAGAGGTCAAGTGGGCCAAGCAGGTAATGACGCTCGCCGCTGAGCTTCAGGAGGAGTGTCTGGCCTTCATCGTCGCCCGGCTGGCCCTCGTCACGCGGACCGCCGCCTTCCACGGCCTGCGGAGGGTAAGTGGGCGCCGCGCTCTTCGCCACGGGGACGGCTCAGGGCTGTTCCTGTAGCTGCTGTGCCTGTGTGGTTTCAGAGGGAGGAGTTCACCAGGGAGCCCGCTCTGCTGAAGAAGCTGTGCAGCGCTGTCAGGGAAGGCGTTACCGTGGACAACGCCTGCGAGCTGTTCCTGGCCATCGACCACCTGTGTGGGGACGACATGGAGGAGGGCTTCCCCCAGGACAAAGCACCACGGAAGGGAGAAGAGGAGGTGAATAACTGGGCTTCTTTAAGTCACTGTGAACCCTGATCTAGAGGAGCCCCAGGAGGATCATCAGCTGGTTGGTAGTGGGATAACAACACTTGTTTTGTTTAGCAGAAAGGCTCTAGAACACACAGGCCCAGAGTTCTAGAACACACAGGCTCAGGGTTCTAGAACACACAGGCCCAGGATTCTAGAACACACAGGCCCAGGGTTCTAGAACACACAGGCCCAGGGTTCTAGAACACACAGGCCCAGGGTTCTAGAACACACAGGCCCAGGGTTCTAGAACACACAGGCCCAGGGTTCTAGAACACACAGGCCCAGGGTTCTAGAACACACAGGCTCAGGGTTCTAGAACACACATGCTCTGGGAGTACATATCCATAGTAGAAAGCAGGATGGATTAGACAGAGACAGTGAGGCAGGGCAGTGGCTTTCTCTAATCTGGCCGTGTGTCCGGTCGTGAGGGAGAGAGGGGAGGGAGGGAGAGGAGAGGAGGGAAGAGAGAAGAGGTGAGGGGAGGGAGAGGAGAGGAGGGAAGAGAGAAGAGGGGAGGGGAGGGAGAGGAGAGGAGAGGGGAGGGGAGGGAGAGGAGAGGAGGGAAGAGAGAAGAGGGGAGGGGAGGGAGAGGAGAGGAGAGGGGAGGGGAGGGAGAGGAGAGGAGGGAAGAGAGAAGAGGTGAGGGGAGGGACGGAGAGGAGAGGGGAGGGGAGGGAAGAGAGAAGAGGAGAAGGGAGGGAAGAAGGAAGAGAGAAGAGGGGAGGGGAGGGAAGAAGGAAGAGAGAAGAGGGGAGGGGAGGGAGGGAGAGGAGGGAAGAGAGAAGAGGTGAGGGGAGGGGAGGGAGAGGAGAGGAGAGGAGGGAAGAGAGAAGAGGTGAGGGGAGGGACGGAGAGGAGAGGGGAGGGGAGGGAGAGGAGAGGAGGGAAGAGAGAAGAGGGGAGGGGAGGGGAGGGAGAGGAGAGGAGGGAAGAGAGAAGAGGGGAGGGGAGGGAGAGGAGAGGGGAGGGGGGAGGGAGGGATCGATGGCTCCTCCCTATCCTCCAGCTCTGTTTTCTATAAACATTCAGCCGAGGAGGCGGGAGATTGACAGCGGCTGGTGACATCACAGCTTTAGCTCAAGGGAGCTCAAGTGGATCCAGCTAGAGAGAGTGAGGGGGAGGGAGGGAGGGAGAGGCGGGGTTACGAGTTGCTATGGCGACAGGCCCTTCAAGCAGCTGCTGATTTGCTAGCTCTCGTTCTCTCTTTGCCTGCTGCCTGCTTGTCCCCCCCTCCTCTCCTCCCTCCCTGCCTTCCTCCCCCCCCCTCTCTCTCTCTCTCTCTCTCTCTCTCTCTCTCTCTCTCTCTCTTCCTCTCCCTGCCAGCCATTCAGGCGAGAGCTCTGTGCTCTGCATGCACGGTTGTGGACCTTCCTGCTCCAGTCCTTCTACGCCGTCCGCCACACACAGGGATGGGAGACGCTGCCTTCCAAGCACAGGGACAGGATCCTGGCAGGTAAGACGGGGCAGCTTTCATCTCAACTGGGGGGGAGAGGAGGGAAGGAGGGAGGTGGTCTGGCCTCCTCGAGGAGACGCGTGCCTGAGAATCTCTCCTTTCAGATGGGGCATGTTCAGAGCCTGCAGGCTGGGTTTATTCCCCCGGACCCAGAGCTCCAGAAGCATACGCTGCTGGCTCATAGCACGCCATTAACGACCCCCCCCCACCACCACCACCCCCACCCCCGCAGCTACATGGCTGCACAGCCACACTGGAAGACCTCCCATTGTTTTTGCCCCTCACACCCTCTGCTCTGCCTGTCTGCGGGGCTGCTGGATCAGCGCAGACACGCTCGAATGCGCCACACACTGCGACTCCAGCTCCCCGTGCAGGGGAAGGGCTTCTTCAGAGGAAGACCTTGGAACGTGTTCGGTGCTTTTTTTCCTGGGGTTTTGGCTTTAAGACTTAACGTGTTGGAGAGAGGCGTTAGCATGAAGGATACCCCTGGCCAGGGCTGTGTCACCTCAGATGGATTATATTGAAAGAAGTAATGCAATATAAAGGATTATCCACCACAGACGCACCTACTTAGTCTCATGTATTTGCTATGCAGGTGTTAGCTGTAGTATGTGATCTGACCGTCTCTGGGGAAATGGATGTGCTTTGAAGACAGTATTTCCTTCCCTGTTAGACTGACTGGCATTTCATTGATTCATTCCCTCTGTGTTCCTCCTGTGTGCTATTAAAATGGAAGGATGAGAGGGTGAGGGGAGTGTGTAACTCGCTTCATCAATGGGAAATGAATGAAAATCTTGGTGCAGTTTCCAAATTCAAAATCCTCATTGGTTTATTTAAGAGACAAATCACAAAGTCAGCATGAAGAATATAGGCAAAATGTGTCTGACAGTTTATTCAAAAATGTAAATATTCTTTTGTTTTTCCACTCATTATAAGTGAGCATTTCTGTGTGTTTGTGTCCCAGCTGCTGTTGACAAGGGTGACAGTAGAAGACTTGGTAAAAAGCCAGTGTTCACCAGCTCACAGGTAAAAGTCTTTACAGTCTTTAGTCTTTATGAACACTAAAAATAATCATCTTTCTCTCATGTTGTGGGTGGGGAAAAAAGTGATATGAAAGCTTTATCCTCATTCAAAGCAGCAGCTCAGTGTAATGTCACGAACCCCATTTATATGACATCTAAGAGGAATCTGTGTAAATCTGTGTA
This sequence comes from Neosalanx taihuensis, assembly GCA_030340665.1. Classification (NCBI taxonomy): domain Eukaryota; kingdom Metazoa; phylum Chordata; class Actinopteri; order Osmeriformes; family Salangidae; genus Neosalanx; species Neosalanx taihuensis. The sequence continues at coordinate 4,657,630 of CM059308.1, forward strand.
ATCCAGCCATGATTATAGTGCAAATGGGAGCTATTAGAAACACTGTAATCAGCCCACTTCCATCTCCTCACAGAATTGAGGGTCTCTCTCTTTAAATCAACCCAGAATTGTTTCGGAGGCTCGTCTGAATAACAGGGTCCTGAGGGGGTGTGATTGGCTGATTGAAGCCCCGCCCCCCCCCTCGCTCTGTCAGCGTTTGAACTGTAACTTGACAGAAATGGTCAGGAAGTGCTTTGATGCAGAGTGAAAGCTGGTCCTGGATCTGCCTGTGTGACAGGCAGCTGGCTGTGGTCATTTATCTTATCGACACAACAAAAGCAATTACCTCAGCTCTCCTGACCAACAGACACCATGTTCCTGGGGGACAGATAAACACCAGACAGATAGGAGATTTGGAATTGAACGATATATATATATATATTTTTAAATACAATACAATTCTGGATTACTGCAAAGATTGCGGTTTGTGTTCACAACAATTTTATTACTTATTGATTGACTTATTTTATTGTTTTTAATTTAAAACACTTTGATCTGCAATAATTGTATGAAATGTACTATAGAAATAAAGTCTTCTTATAGAACGTTTCTCTTCCCTCAGCAGCAGAGGGCTGTAAAATGCCCCACAGGCCCTGCAGCTAAACCAGAGAGCCCTCCTGTCTACAGGAGCCACAGGACCTCCAGGACCTCCAGCCCGGCCTCCCAGCGCTCTACACCAGCCACCATGAAGTCAGACGGCCTGGGGACGGCCAACAAGCCCGGGGGGGATGCTGACACATCCAGGGCCAAGAACGGGAGGAGCAGGCCAGGAGATCTGAGCTCCACAGCCAAACCAAAGGCCGCCTCCTCCTCCTCAGCCAAGCCCGTGTTCAATGGAACCGGAGGATCAGCGACCAGGCGGGACTCAGCCACGGCCAACGGCCCCCGGGGCCCCCTGACCGGGAAGGGGGTGAAGGAGCCGGAGAAGAAGCCCAACCCAGGAGCCAGGCCCAAGACCTCCCCTCCAGGATCCACCTCAGCCGGCCCCGCTAAGACTGGCCCAGGGAAGCTTCAGAAGACCCCCGCTGGGAAGGAGCCCCAGCAGGGCCAGAATAGCGTCACGGCCCCCCAGCTCCACCCCAGCACCCCCTCCACCTCAGGCAGCGCGTCCCCGGAGAACAGCTCAGGGAGCCCCCGCAACTGCAGCCATCCTATTCCAGGTGTGTGATCCAGGCTAACCTTAGCTCTCACTCTTCCTTCAGCGCTGGGTCAACCCTACCGCTTCCTGCTAGCTGACAGGAAGTCAGGAGAGTCACATGATCGGTTGATCTTCTGGGTTTATGTGGCCCCTCCCTGAGGGAATCCTGAGAGACTAGAGCGAATGTGTTTCATGTGAACTACCATGTACAGCCTGTAGAGCCACATAGAATGTGTGGACAAACCGAACACACACACACACACACACACACACACTCCTAAGCTTTAGAGCTGACACACTGGAGCACATGGGGTGTGACTAATCACTTCTCCATCCTCCCTGTCTCCCTGGTGATGCCAGGAGGCTGAGGGGCGGGGGGGGGGTGTCAGGGGGGGATGAAGGCTTTGGACTAGGCCTCAGCTGTCCCTGTCCCTTCACACAAACAACTAAAAGAGACAGAGCCATTCGCTTCGCTCCCCTTTGTCAAAACGCTTCGCAGTCGTGTTCTCACAGCTGAATTTGCTGTGTGGCATCAGCACAGCATCATAATGTCATATTTTATGAAGCAGATTTTTTTCACCCTCACATTCAGAGGGACCTGCTAACCCATGCTCCAACCACTAAGCTGTATGTAGCCACTGTAGTGTTGCACCGCGCTCACAGAGTAGGAATCACCAGTTTCAGTAGTGTTTGTAGTGAATCGATATTCTGTTTTTTACTACAGTATCCCTCCTGCCATGTGTCAGACTCGGCCTGTCTTTACCGTAGGATTTAACGAGTACAGAAATCGTTATTGGTGATTCTGACTGCGCTGTCCTCTATTGATTCCCTGTCAGCCATTGGAAGATTCACGTTCCTCCAAACCCCTCCCTCTTCCCTGGGAGTTCATTCATCGTCTTTTTCAGTTGAGGTCTGGAGGTTGGGCCACTCAGTTTAGAGTGTATCATTTGTCAATAGGCAATATGCTGTTAGGTGTGTTTTCCAATAGGAGGTTCCAAGCTGTGACTGTAAACTGAAGCTGTGCTCGATGCTTGAAGCTGTGTGTCCTCTGTCCCCAGGTCTGAAGACACACGCCCTGGCTAAGGTGGTGCCTAAATCCCCCCTCACCAAACCCCCTCAGAAAATAGATGCAGCAAAGACCAGCAGGTGAGGAAATAAAACCTCTCTGGAATGGATTCCCGCTTGACAAAATGGGAGAAACATCTTTGCTGCCCCCTACTGTCGTACGGAGGTGTATGCGCACATCAATCTGTTAGGAGACCTTGCATTTATGAATAGCATTATAAAAAATATATATATATTAATTATATTATATTATAATAATTATGAGTTTGATTTCAGTCAGATTCATATGATTGTTATTCTTGCTGCTGTCAGTCCTACAAACAGCCCAAATTCCAGAGAGCTGAGTAAGACCAGGCTGGCGGGGAGAGCAGCCTCTGCTGTGACAGTGGCCCGCGATACTAAAGGAAGAAGCACACCAACCAGCCTCCCAGAGAACCACGGTATGTTCTGGAAAGAGTTGACGACAAAAATGCTCTCAAGTGACTAAAGAAAAAGTAGCTAAATAAATACTTATCATTCCCTCCGGTTTCAGTCCCCAGACCAGGGTCTTCTCTGAGGAAACCTGCGTCCCCCAAGAAAGAGGATAAGGACGGGCCCAAAGCAGACAAAACAGCCCTGGAGGCCTCCAAAAAGAAGATCAGCAAGCCGGCTCCATCTCCCTTAGCAGCAGCTAGATCCACAGCCAAACCTGCCAAAGCCTCGTCCGGGGCCTCCAAGCACTCAGCTCCAGCAGGGGCCAAACCTGGACCCAAGCACAAAGGCCCTACTGAGGCAAACACAGAGAAAGCAGCGCCCAAGCCGCTCAAAAGCTCCAGCGCTGCTTCCAAGAAGCCCTCTGGTAAAGAAAAAGAGACGTCCGCCGCGAAGAGTTTGCATCTGAAAAGTAGCGAGCAGCCCCAGTCTAACGGCACCGGTGTGCTGAGAGAACAGCGGGGGAAGCCTGCAACCTCCGAATCCTCCAACCAGGCCAATCACATTAGCACAAAGCCTCCTGGTCAGGACGGCAGTGGGGGAGACTCCCTGAGGGCCAGACCAGGCCAGAGTCCCCTGAAGACCCCTAACCCAGGCATCTCTCCTGGAGGAGCTGGAGCCAAGACAAGTCATCCTGTAACCAACAACATCTCTCACATGGAGTCTGTTCAGCAGGACACTGCAGGGAAACACACCGCCTCTTCTCTTCCCACACACCTCGGAGCTGTGCAGGTCCACGAACTGGGCTCCCTCCACGCCCCCCCGCGAGACACGGACGTTCCCCCGGAAGGCCCCTGCAGCGTGGGGAGCACGCCTCTGGAGGACTCCTGGAGCGGAATCCACCACCAGGTGAGCCCCCAGTCGGAGACGGGGAGCGCCGCCACCACCTCCTCGGACGACATCAAGCCCCGATCGGAGGACTACGACGCGGGCGGCTCGCAGGACGACGACTGCTCCAACGACCGCGGGGCGTCCAAGTGCGGCACCATCCGCTGCCGCGACTTCCTGGGGCGCAGCAGCAGCGACACCAGCACGCCCGAGGAGCTGAAGATGTACGAGGGAGGGGCGGGGCTAAGGGTGGAGGTGCGCCTCCGGGGCGGCGAACCAGAGACAACCAGTGAGGAGGAGGGGGCGAGGCAACGCCCACGCTCGTGGCTGCCGAGAGACGAGGCCCCTGCGGACGAGGATCCCTCCAGGGTGGAGGCTGCCATCGAGGTGACAAGTGTCCCGGATCACCAGCTCTTCTCCTCGGAGGAGGAGGAGGAAGAGGAGGAGGAAGAGGAGGAGACGGAAGATGAGAAATCCGAGGTGGAGGTCCTCCCTGGCCAAGCCCCTCCTCCCCCCCCTGCTGACCCCTCCCCCCAGTTCCAGGGCATCGTCAACCTGGCGTTCGACGACGACCCCGGTGACCATGACAACGAGCAGCCAGACTACCAGTCGGCGTCTAACTTCCGCCGCTCTGTGCTGCTGTCCGTGGACGAGTGTGAGGAGCTGGGCTCGGAGGAGGGCGGCGTCCAGACTCCTCCCCTGCAGCCCGACGACATCATCTCCAGCGACGTCTTCGAAACCGACCCCGCCGCGCCCCAGTCGTCGCCCCCACCCTCCTCCTCCGCCGCCACCGGACCCCAGAACCACCTATCAGACCCTCCGCAGGCCCCCCCTGAGGAGGAAGAGGAGGAGCCTCCAAACAGCGGCGAGCAGGAACCCAAAGCGGTCGTGTGCCTCACTGAAGTCCAGGAGAGCTCCGGTCAGCCCAGCAAGGCGGGAGGGCTAGAGGCCAGCGGTCAGACCCCGCACCCTGACCCCGGCGCTGACCTCCCCCCTCAGGAGCGCCCCTGTCACCTGGACCTCAGACACACCGAGCAGTACAGCAACAGAGAGCTGCGCAAGAACCAGCCCAAACCTGCCAACAGCAAGAGAGAGGATTCACACCTTGACTTAAATGACCCTCAGCAGGCAGGGGAGTCCCCTGCACAAGCCACCCAGTCCCCAGAAGGTAATGTATAACCTATAGACCCCCCACATGACCCCTAAACCCTGTAGAATGAGTTCAGCCCTGCAAGATACAATCATCTGACCTGGATGTTCTCTATTTAATTCGATCCAACACTAGCTCTTCATTACATTAAAAAAGTACATCGTTTAAGATTACTTATTTAAAATTACAATTGAATAAAGGGTAATCTGTGATGTACCCATATTCACAAAATCGTATCTGTGTACCAGTTGTAGTATTTTCTTTTGCTACGCCAATATCTTGTTAAGGATGGATATTGGTCTAGCAAAAGAGTGGGAGTAGTTTAGTTCTAGATGTAAATTGACAACTAAACTACCTTTTTTTCAGAGGGCACTCAGCCTGCGATCAGTCAGTTTACTTAGGTTGAGGGGAAAACCCAGTGTTTGGTTCAGTAAGACTGATGCTAAAGTATTAAATGTCAAGCACTATACCATGTGCCAGCTAGAGAGACCTGCCTTGTGACAAGGCTTGGGGCATAGTTGTACCAATGCACTTTGATGTACATAAAATGCAATTACTCAGTAAATTTCATTGTTTTGTTTTCTTCATGTTGTGAAAAGCCAACAGCTTTGGGGCATTTTAAAGCCACAACTGGTTGGAGTTTTCAAATTTGTCCTTACGCAACAGACAAGCAAACTACGGATTTTTTCTTATGAAATAAAAAACACATATGCACGTTAGCAAGTTGATGATGGGTCAATGCAAAACGTGTGGACGTCACTAAGCAATCTTAAGTTAGTCATGACTACCAGATAGCTTTTTTAAAAAGTGTATCTTTATCAGACAAACCCATGATGTCCCTTTGTCCTGAACCAGCTCATAGTTCTGTTATTTTGGTCTGTTCCTCTGAGACAATCTATTCCTCTGTCTCCTCCACCAGAGATGCTTGCATGCCAGTATTAAATACACAATTGTTTGTCTTTATTTTATTTCATCCAGTTTTTTTTTTTTTTAGTTTTTTTTTAAATAGATTTTATCTTTTTTTTTTGCTCTCCATATCCATTTTGTCAACCCCATTAGTAAACATATGACATCTCTAGTTTGTTTATTATGATTTGAAAGGTGGTAGATGTGGTGGTAGAAAGTGTTGCTGTTTTGATTTGTTAGCCTGTGTGTGCATTTAGCGTCTCTGTACAGTATAGTAGCTTGTTTTCTAGTTCCAATGTCCATAGTTCTGCAATGTCTCTCTTCACACTAGCCCACAGCACAGCGAATCCCTGCACCATTAGCTACATGGACACTATCCCAGTGCAAACATTTCCATTATTTATTCTGCTGCCAACAGCAATAACTGGTGATTTTTTTAAATCATATTTTTGCCAGCATGGGCTTCTCATTTACAATGATACTGACGCAATGTTGGTTATAGAAAGTAAATGTATATAAATACAAGATTAAACAACGAGAAAAGAAAAAAAATGTCAAAGATAATGGTTGATGTAACTACTTTTGTGATGCAAAGTCATTGTTTGCCTGAATTTAGGTTTTTGTGACGATATTCTTTTAAAAATCTGTACATTGCATTAGGTCTGTCCAAATGAGACCCTCATGTACATCTGAAGACATCGTTAGTGCCTGAGCTAATTGAGTTAATCCTGGTTCTGGCAATGCATGGCTTATTGTGTTTGACACTGGTGAATGAAAGAGACACATTCAGACTAGCATCCTTCTGTGCATCGCTTTCAAGGCAGCTGTCCATCCTTCCTGTCACCCAGCCTCCAGTTCAACAATGCTGTCCTTTGGAGGCTGATAATCACACTGCAACTAATGCCCCTTCCAATTTAAGCCCAGAAATGCTTAAAAACAAGTAAATTTAGCTGCTATTGCAGTAAGAAAATTTCTTCTAAGAACATTTCTTTACAAAAAACGATGGCGTGTACTTAAATTAAGTCACTGGATAAGCCATTTATACTAGACTACCAGTAGTAGGTCCAGATTTACAATCTTAAAACAAGATTATCCAACTTTCACTGTAGACTTTTTTGCAGTGTAACGGTTTGGAAAATCAATTTAAACATAACCCATTGGTCTGGTCTAGCCATTGATTGAGTGTTAGTAATGAGAGCATTTCAGCTTTTTAATAGAGGTCATCCACGAATGACCTCTAATTGACACTACTACTAGCAAATCCTCATAATGCCTGATGAGAAAGAGACTTGAGAGAGCTGAATCGTTTGGTCATTTTTGCAGTATTGTCAATTGCTTTTAGGGGACATTGATGGTTGTGACAGATTGGATCAAACCTGCACGCACGAGCGCCGTCCGTCCAAAGCCCTCTCGCCCATTTACGAGCTGGACGCGGGGGAAGCCTTTGAACGCTGCTCGGACAGAGACGGGAGCTGTGCGGAACAACGGGAGCGTCTCCGACTGGGAGAAGAACAGACTCAGCCAGAGGAAGATGAGCAGAGCGGGGAGTTTGCGGAGCGGGACTGGGGCCTCCTTCGACAGCTCCTATCAGACCAAGAGTCCAGCTTAGGGGTCATTAACCCGGTCCCGGAGGAGCTGAACCTAGCCCAGTACCTCATCAAGCAGACTCTGTCCCTCTCACGTGACTGCCTGGATTGTCAGGACTTCCTGCCTCATGAGAAGGAGACCTTCAAGCGCTGGGCAGAGCTGATCTCTCCTTTGGAAGACTCCACCACCAGTATCACTGTGACCAGCTTCTCCCCGGAGGATGCAGCGTCCCCACAGGGAGAATGGACCATTGTGGAACTGGAAACACATCACTGACACGTTTGGGGGGGGGGGGGGGGGGGACGATGACACAGGGAACTGACAACTCACTCAAAATGAAGTCTTATATCTTATTTCCTCATATCTCTCTCTCTGTTGTCTCCTTTCTGCCAACTCTGGGTTAGGACTTCAGCCGCAGCTCATTGGCTTTCTCCTAAAAATAATTTCTTCCGAATTTTGGGCCTGTTTCCTTCAGGATAGCCTACTTAATAGCTGGCAAATGAACAGGGTGCCAAGACACCAATGGGCTGTTTTGCATGTTGATATTTTTGTATGTTCAGCTGTCTAGTGTTGGTTCAATCCTCTTACAAAAAAAAGTGATGGTTTACAATGGAATTTCATGATAAACTAGGTTGGTATATTCATTATTGTGTAAGATAATAAAGGTCTTGAACGAATCCTTTTTTGGTTGGGTCTTGGATGTGTTTATTGGTCTGTACATTGAAAACAACGATCAGGAATTGTGAATTGATTGTAAATAATTACAAATGTGTTTTATTCATTTTATTACAAGCTTGCAAACGTATTAGAAAAAAAGGCTGATAGTTTACTTTTATATTACGGCTTTTGATATCGTGTCTTTTAATCTTTACATAGTTTTAAATTAAGGCTCGTGAGTCCATTCAAACAGAAACGGTTATTTTATTTCTTCAGGGCGGTAAAATGACACCAAACCGTAATGACGGAGATAATATGTGGAAAACAACTATTATAATCAGCACATCACTTCGGGTTTGTTCAAGTTAACAACTTAAGTTGTTTAAAACTTAGTTAAATAATGTAACTTTTGATACTGTACTGTGTGAAAAGCGAAAATAACTGAGCTTGATAACTCTGGACTATTGCCTAGATAGCTATTGTAGATTGTTTCAATCTAATTGAAAGCAATAGCTAAATTAAACGATTAAATCAAAGGTCATGTTAAATGTCAGGCCAAGTCACTGCATTACCGAATATTTTGGATAAATAACCACACTGTAGTCCCATGCTAATATTGAATGTGGTAAACCCCAATTAAGATTCTGCACGCGCACTTTCCAATTAACAGAACCATGACGTTCCCAGAATGCTGTGCGGGCAGCAGCATCGCATCCGCTTTTCAGACAGTGTTGAAGCAGGGGCCTTGGTTTTTCCTTTATCAGGTACAAAAATACACCCCTTAAACTTCAATATTGCTTATATTTGCACCAGCAAGCAATTATCTTAGCCTTAGATCACAGATAAGTAACGTTATGCAGTTCATTGCTGTCTCTAGTTTGCAGCTTGATTTACTGTAAATGGAAACATATTTCTCTACCTGATGACATCATATGGCAACTTTTATTAATTGGATACAGGAAATGCGTCATATCACCCTTGGATTTAAACCACTCAGGATAAATGTGATGAACTAATATAGGATTTGGTTTCCCAGGAATTGCATTTCTGATTGTGGACCCACACGAACTTCCAGAAGAGTTAGAAGATGCAGATGTTTTTGATAACATTAAGAAGTTTGTGCAGGTCCATCGCAACAGCTTTCTCCTCCTGCAAGCCTCTTTTTACGGGAAGAAGGAATTGGAAATGTTATCAGTGATTCAACACAGGTAGATACCATGAAGGCAATAATAATAGACTAACCCTAACTAAAAAACATAGAGTAAAAATAATAAAATAAAACAATAATAGAATTGTTGCACAAATGTAGAACTCTCAGAATGCAGAACATCAGGCTACAAGAAGGATAACTAGAATGCACACTTGAACCTTCAACCAGTAGTTGTGTAACGATGACACTGCCTTAAAAACGTAACTGCAAATCAGTGAGTGTATGTTAGAGCGATCTGGTGGTTCTGCCCTGTTTTAAGAGGGACTGTGTGTTCCAGATTCCTTGGCAGCAGTCTCCGAGTCCTGCCAGTTCACAGCCATGCTGACACAGTCAAGGCCATGCTGACCATCGCTAAGGTAAGACCCAAAGCTCTGCCCTGCTTCTGGATCAGGTAGGTGGGAATAAACCAACGCCGAACAAGACGAGAAAAAAGAAACACAGAAAAGAACGATTTCCTCGGTGATAACAAACGTTGCCACTACTCCCACCAAGAGCTGAGGGGGCCCCCCAACACACCCCAATGAAAAATCATCAAAGTCATGATAATTATAAAAGTCTATATTATTTCAGTATTTAAACATTAGGCCCTTCATATGCATCATAAATGTATTCTACTTAGGGCACCAAAATGGCCAGCAGCTTCACTGATAGTGAATCTAGTCAAGGTGGGTCAATGTGATTTCCCAGGCGACCAGTAAGCCGTATGTGGAGAGAGTGAGGGAGAGGATGTCTCTGGCGCGGGGTCACATCATAGAGAGCAGCCCAGTGTGGGAGATGCTCAGGGACCAAATGCTCAGGTGAACAGCAGTGTGGCTGCTGAGACAAGCAGGCGTCAAGACCCTCGACCATACAAACCTGTTTCTGTGGTAACGTTAAGCTCCCTGGCCAGACAAGGCAGAGATCAGTTGTGTATTCCAGGATAGCAGTGTTATTGAGTATTGTCATTGATGATGGGCAAATAAAGAAAGGGCTTTGTGAAGACTTTGGTATTTTATTCATGGGTTGAATGGAAACGTAATAATAAATATTTAGAATAGGTCATCAAAGAATGATTTAGAAGGAAGCAACAAAGTAAACCTTTTTGTTTTTATTTCTTCTGGTTTTTCTCTTCTGTAATCTCTTCGATGCGGAAAATGAGGCTTTCCATCAGGTCAAATGTGACCAAAGCACTCTGCAGTACCTGAGACCAAAACAGTCATTGTTAATAATTATCTTGTGGTTAGAAAAAAAGTTAATTAAATTGTGAATATGAAGTTTAGGTTACCTGATACTGGGTCTCAAGGGGCATATCAGACACTTTCTCCTGTCTCACAGTCATGCTTTTAAGCGCCATGTTTGTTTTCGCCATTCTGGCCTCTTTAAAGTGGAAAGAAGGAGGAACATGTGTTTATGAACGAGAAAGACGTTCTCTTCTGTAGTAATTAGAAGTAAGTGGTAAAGAAGGGGCCGTGTGTGGGTCCAGATCAAGCGTACCTCTTGCTTTTATCTTGCAGTCCTCTGTCAGGGTCTTGAGCTGTGCTGCGTAGTAAGATCTGGACATGCTCAGACACACCCGCAGAAGCTTCAGGAAGTCAGCCTTCATCTTACACATCTCCATCCATGCTCCTGTCTGATACAGAGAGGTTCAGTCATGCCTTGTGTTTGAACAGCAGATATAGGAGTTATGTGGCGCAGGCGGTTAAGGTGTCGGGTTAGCAATCAAAAGGTGTCTGGTTCGAACACCGGCCGTGGCAACATGAAGTTGTGTCCTTGGGCAAGGCACTTGAACCTACTTGCCTCGGGGAATGTCCCTGTACTAAGAGCGTCTGGTAAATGACTAAATGTAATTGTAAATATATCAGCTGGTAGAACCATTCAACAACTCACCGCTCTCCATTCCTTTTCTCTGATGACCAGGTAACGTAAAAGATTCAAAGACTCCATGATCCTATAAGTAGAAAAAGAAGGTGAAAGGGATGAATGATAACAGACGGTCAAGCGTTGATGCAAAGCACTGCCAACTCTCAGACATTTCATTGGTTCCACAGCGTGTTTAACCAATCAAATGCATGTATCTGAAGGACTGACCTGTCCATGCCGTGTAGTAGATCTGTCTCTGGGCCTTGTGGCAAACACAGCACCAGACTCAGCAGGGGGAGAAACTGCTCTCCCAGAAACAGGTCATTCATGTTACCTGGCTAGAGACACATGGACAGTATAGGACTGAGACTTGGACCAATCACTGCTGTTGTATTGATGACGCACATGCGAGCGCAAATCTTTACTCACCATCATGGAGAATTCAACTTGATTTTTGATATTCTTGATCACATAACCCTGTACTCCTGCATGGTGAGTGGTTTTTAACATGCACCTGCAACATGTCACGAGGATCTTTTTTTGTTAGAAGGCATATTATTCACAAATAAGATGTAATTGTATTTGAATAATTAAACGTTTTTGTCAGGTTTTTTTTTATTCAGATAAACATCTGACCTGAAGAACTTGTGTTTTGCCTCAATATCCAATTTGTCTATGAAGAGCTGGAAAACTTTTAGACCACTTTCTCTCTGGTAAAATGAGAAATAAAGGGATTAAAGAGATAAATAAGATAAATGAAAAAATCATTTTTCAAACAGCGTTTTTTTTACTTACCAAGTGCTTGATCGGACAATCAGTCAGGATTTGCACCAGGTTCTGTTTCGGATCAGAAAAAAACCCAAATGAGTGATTTCATTCATTTTTTCCGTGGCACAGTTAATGAAAAGCCTTATCCCATATCTTGACTGAATCACCTGTGGAACAGTGTAGAAAGTCTTCAGCTCCAGTAGTTCAACTGGAAGGCTGTGGTCCTCCACCAACTCCAGGCTTCTGGTATACAAGCCCTGAATCAAAGAGCCAAGAGATGATCATAGCTACTGAAGTACACTCACAGTACTGCTCAGTGGTATGTGATATTCTTTACCGCTGTGCCCTTACCAAGCCTTTGAGAAGCCAGGATTCATCCTTTCTGTTGGAGATTGGGGGGGGAGTATTCAATCATTAACATGTTAAGCTGGTACAATTTCATAAGTGTATTAAAGTGTACTTGACAAGATAAAATACCTGCTGAGTAACAGGTTGATATATTCCATGTTGCACTGCAGAATAAACACAGGACTGAACAAGAAAAAAAAGTGTTGAGAATTCTATAATCATAAAAACGTTCTACTCGTACATCAAAGGCGGAACGTCGCCGCTAGCACTGAAGCGCTCAGGTGAGATCTCACCTGAACACGGCTGGAAAGTTCTCCATGGTGATGAAGTGGACGAAGATGAGGTAAGCCAAGCAGGCGCGAGACTGGACCTCCAGGGTGTCGTCAGCCTGGAGGTCCTTCCTCACAGGGCCGTAGAAGAGGAGGTCAGGGAAAGACTTCTGAACAGCCGTGAGGGTGACCTGGAACCAACCACCACATGAACCAGAGGCTGGGTCAGTCACCACCATGTGAGAAAACCATGGCCTTTTTAAGATATCCTGGCCCTTACCAGTGTGTCTCTTGCGTAAACCCACATGGGCGATCGTTCCATGGTTGCTTGGTTTAGCTGTGCCTGAAGGAGAGGTTCTCTAAGACTCTCCATACAACTGTCGGGGGAGAAGACACGGCCCTCGTCAACATCCTCTGGCCCCTTCCCATCTGCTACGTCACAGTCTCCAGCCCCAAAGCCACCACATGTCCCCCCCACCCACCCCACCCACCCCCCCTGGAGGACACCTACAACTGGAGAAGCTCCGCCCTTAGCTCGTCGTTTTGAGGGGAAGCGTCATCTCTTCTCCTCGCCTCCTCGACGAAAGGCTTGAGGAAGGCGGTGAGGGCAGCGCAGCAGCGGCACAGGCCGTGCTCGTCATCCACCTCCTGCTGCGGGGTGTAAGGCACAGGCAGCCTGGACACCTGCTTCTGCAGAGCAGACAGACACAGGCCCACCGACGGGGCCTTGTCCTCCCCCAGACGCAGCAGCACTTCAAGACAAACAAGGACGTCAGCATGGCTCCCTCCCACCCTCTCTCAGGGTAGGGGTGTGATTACGACAAGAGGCAGCAGAGGGAGCCAAACACCACCTAAATGTGGCTTCCTAGACCGAGGATGTCCAGCCTTGTATCCTCCACAGCTGCCTTGCTGGAGGTTTCCACCCACATTGTAATCCAGCCCGTCCGGTTATTATAATTTTCTGGTTGGCGTTTTTAGATAAGGAAGCTCTTCAGGAACAGGGTTGGAGACCCTGTTTATTCTATTATGTTCCATATATGTTCTATGATCTTTCCTGCCATAGTAAACTCTGTATTTGTACATCTTGCATAGCGAATAAAACAGATTCTGATTCTTCTGATTCAACCCAACAAACTAAACTATTATTTTTACTTTACTTTACCAAGTTTACCTTGTTGTTTGCTTGGCAGTTGTTAAAATGTGTAAATATTGCCAAAGTAAATGAGATTATTGAAAGTATATGAGAATCTAAATCGTGATATAAAATGTGGTTTTCTGGGCGAGCTAGTGGTGGCTAGGAGTCATTTCTAGGCCTACAGTTACCTGTCTGAAGATGAGGGGCAACAACAGTGACAGTGTCAGCTATGACATCAGGATGAATGTCCTTTACTTGCTCAAGCAAAGCCAACAGAACTTCCTTAGGTCTGCATGTCTAGGTTGGAAAGTAGAGAGAGAGAGAAAGAACATGTCTTCGCTGTTAAAGACCATCTTGTTGCAGTTTTATGATATTGTTGAATTGTTCGCCGTTCCTCCTGCTCACCTTTGTCAGGTGTGTGATAATGATCTGACAGTCCGAGGTATTCCTCCTCTGTACCTCATCCACCAGAACTCCCAGGAGGCTGCAGCCCATAGATTTGACTATTTTCTGAAAGAGAGACACACCTGTCACGGTATCTGTTTAGGCAACACTATCAAGCTCTGTATTGAAACCTGCCTGGACTCTTCTGGGTGTGATTTTGACAGCTGTCTCACAGGTTGAATAAAGGTTCTTGGAAAAGGTAGCCCGCTGGCGGTTTATTTCTAACTGTATCGGTAGGAGAGCTGGTCATGCTACTTTGTACAAAATCCTTCCCTGCTTGGTTGAAGGCCACAGATTTTTCAATTGCAAGTCAACGTTTTGAAGCCATTACGAGTCTCTTTTAGCGTCTGAAAAGGGATATAAAGGAAGGGAAAAAACCTGGTGCATGCTTTGGGAAGTGTGGGCACCAGAGTGAGATCACCACAGGGATGAGGGACAACCAAGGGCACTTAAAGAAAAGGCCGTATCAAAGAGGGTTACCAGTGGAGCGAGAAATCTGACTGCATATCTGCTGGTTTTCTCCCCACACTTCAGGGTCAAGAGGTTAACAAGCCAGGAGTGCTGGCAGAGTGGGCGTGTAAAACAGCGAACAGCCAAGTAGTCCGTGTTCGCTCCAGCAGACAGGCTGTTGTCACTGACAACAGTAAGATGCGACTGTTTCTTCACAATGACTTGCCTTTGGGCCTGTCAGCAGACTCATAATGTCAATATTATCCTTGTTCATGCCTTGGTACACCTCAGATAGCAGTTACTCTTTGTTTTATGTGGGATACGGGATGTCTCACCCTCACACACCCCCACCCCCACCCCCCCACGTCCCATTAAGAAGCAGTTACCTGGTTTTTTTCATCCTGAATGAAATTCAGCATTTGGGCACTGTCACCTTGAGCAATACAAGTGGAACCAACATTCAGGAAGAGCCCATGGTCCTCTGGTTTCAAACTGTCGTCTGGTGTGTCTCTCTAGGAAGATGGGAGTGGAAAGACAAACAAGGTCAAGCCTGATCACGTAGTTAGCTCTCTCTCTCTCACTCTCACACACACACAGTGCTGCAGTTGCGGTTTGGCTTGTTTAGCAACTAACAACATCAAGAGTTTTACATAGGGAATGCATTTTACTTGTATGAATAGTTATGCTGTAAAAAAACAAAACAAAAAAACATTTCCCTTCAGGGTTTATCTGCTATAGAACACGTTTTATGTCTCCTTCCAGTAAAGCTACATGTTGTCTAAACAGGCTTTCCTCTAGTCGTGACTTACCCATCTCTGAATGACATCATGGAGCTGGTTCACAGTCATTATCACCATGACACCCCTGTGCTGCCTTTACTGATGGTCCTTAAAGGGATTCCAATGGTAGTTTATAGTCAAACCGTGTCAGAGGACATACAATTTACGTATCCGCCTAAGTATGAATTTCATGAGAGGGTGTTTGAGAGAGGAGGACAGTGGATAAACCTCTTAGCAAGCTATGTGCCCGAGATGTAATAGGATTAAAGCAAAGCACTCCTCCATGGCTGCCGATGCCATAGAAGTGTCTGGAAGATTCTAGAGTGACTCAGCCACGACCCTTAAGAAAGGCAGTAGGTCTACAGATCTTAGTTGTGTTCTCGTCAAACCACCCCCACAGATTTCACCTAGATTGGATTCTACAGAACCAAACTGATATTTAGCAACGTTCTCACCTATTCAGTGGAAGCCCACACACATGCTTTAGTGGTATTTGACGATAGGTTAATGTGTTGTTTTAAATAACATAAACCCATGAGTCACATTTTGATGAATTGTTCCTCCACCAACGTTCAAAAGGTTTCAAAATGTCTCTCCCCCATCTCTGTCTTTCGTAAACCCTCTCAATGTTTGTGTAACGTAATATCACAACCGTCATGGACATCCTGTCTGTCAGGCAGGTTAACAACAGTAGGGTTCAGACCCTGATTTGAGATGAATAGGGACAGCAGCCTGTTTGAACAGTTGGATTTAGCCAGCATCTGCCAGTTAAGTCGACACTCTGTATTGTGACGTGATGAAAGCTTGGAACAAAAGCCACCTCCCACATGCAGCAGACACATGGACACTTGTCAGCCTCTGATTTTTGTCTTAATTAGCGACTGCTGACTAGGTTTTGACAGTGGCTGTTGCTTGTTGCTAGTAGTATCTCATAGAGAGATTACGTGTCATTTGGTGTCATAACTCATTTTCTTATTTGGCCTGAAGTCTGCAAAGATGGAATCCAAACTGCATTTGGAATGGAAGGACTACTTTATGACTGACTGTTTATGTGTAAAGTAATGATTACAGAGAAATTATTAGTTAATTGGTTGGTTACTTGGTTGATTAGTCCATAATATGTATTGTAAGACAACACTTTTACACTCGGTAACTTCCCACTCATGGATCCAGTACCAAGAATACAAAGAATAGTTCTTTTTTTCCAGTGAGGGAAAATCAGCTCAACTTCACATAAATATTTGATTTTTTCAGTCAGTGCTGTAGATGAGAAGAGCATTTACAAAGCTCTGCCTCTGGAGGGCGCTGCTTTAACAAAGCGGCCTGGGAGATCTCAGTGGTCCATTGCGTTGTTAAGGGTGATTCATGACAGCTATGATAAACTCAAGATTTAGTGAAGAAAAACAAAAAAAACACTGAAGTAACTGGGGATAAAGTCCTCAACGTTAAAAAGAATTCCAGCCCTTCGTTTGAGAAAATCAGTGATTCAACATTGAAGATCAGGACCACTGTCATTCTGAACTGAACATTCATGATGCCGGTAACATCATGTAGTCTGTATGGTTCTTTACTAGCTAGTTATTCTATACCCTGCATAGTACATCTCTACTGCTTTCCCAAAGGCATGTGGGGAGCGGGAGCATTCTAGCAGACACATCACAGGTCACCACTATCAAATGACCATGCATATTTAATTAGCCGAGCAACAAGAAAACAATTGTGTAACCTGACTACCTGATAGATTCATTGCTGTTTAGAGAAAACCAACAAGGTGTGTGGAGGGTTATCGCCACAATGCTGCACTTTGGTACAATAGACATCTAGAATTACAATGTGGAACTGTTTTTTTTGGGGGGGGTTATAATAACACAAAGTGATCAATAGCATTGTTAGGTGCAAACTCACAAAGGTAGTCTGTCTCAGTCTTTGCTTAATTTCAGTCTAATTGCTTTTTACTTCTTTTTTTTGTTTTTGGACTGTTTTAGGTGCAAGCTTGCTTTCAGGTCAACACGGAGCCCCGCCCCCACCAATTCCCCCACCCCCCCTCAAATCCTCTATCCCCTATCCCATATTTATTTCCTTGGTGACCTCTCAGAGAACACAGGCTTCTGAGTGAACCATTTACCCTGTTGTGGCTCCGAGTCTGTCCCAGGGCAGAGGAGCAGCCCCAGGGGCTACACACCTAGCTGCCAGCCCTCACCACGCCCCACCCCAGACTCCTGCTGTTTGTCAACAGCACAAAAAAAGAGGAAGATAAAAAAAAAAGCACAGCCGTCCATGTCTGGTCGTCCTCCTCCCCCAGGTCTCCTCTGTAGCTGGGGCTCTGATCCATCTGATTTCAAACACAGATACGCCATGTTTTGATACGGCGTAGATTTACCATTCGGATTGCAGATTGGTTGTAGAAGCCAACCAGCTGTCTACAGCAGAGGTGGATGAGTCACAGGAAATTTGACCTCCGTGTATCGAGCAGGTACAGAGGGAATTGAACCGTGACTTTTCGTAGTAGACGGCTTTAGATGCGTTTCTGCTTACAGTGAAGTGTTTCCCAGTGTCGTTGTGGCTTTGGGGCTTTGAGGTCTGGGCTTGCTGGAGTTTTTAGGGACCAGAGATGAGTCCAGGCAGACCGAGCTAATGGAACCTCTCACAAGGGAACCCATCCTGACCCTGGCCCCTTTTTGTAAAAGCTTTGCCCCCTTGTGCCAAACAATTCAAGGAAGGGGCCAGCTGTGTATGTGTGTGTGTGTGTGTGTGTGTGTGTGTGTGTGTGTGTGTGTGTGTGTGTGTGTGTGTGTGTACATAAGTGACGGCTGCCGTGCCTACGTTGCCCGGCCCTTTTTTCACGTCTATCAACAAGCTGTAATGCTGCTTTGAACTAACAAAGCGGCGTGAGCTGATCGCTACCAAGGTGAGACACAAAGCCCGCCTGTCAACAGGCGCTGCCAAGGGGAACAGCAACAACAAATCCATACCGACTGTAGCGCACAGCCTTTACCAGAGCCTGCTCGCCAGTCTGTAAATCGGCATTTTGATGACAATTACTAGTGTCGACTTGTTCCCAATCAATATCCAGAGAGAGGAGACCTTCATAGACACAAGTAACTGTGTCTCCCTCTCTCCTTTTTCCCCGGGACCAGACGACCGACACCCTGTCTGTCTGTGATCAATACCGGGCGTGTGTCACGTGTGTGTGTGTGTGTGTGCGAGGCTTGGTTACCCCCGGAGACGGGGCCTAGACTACAAGGAATATTCCCCAGGGTAGAGGAATCGGAAATGTTACATGTGAACTAGCTGTCAGAGCGATTTAGTCACAGCCCCTCTCTATAGTGTTTAGAGATGCTGACAGTGTTTTAAAGGGGGTCCTGTGTCCTCTTGAAAGTGATGGAGGCTTTTAGGCTTTTTTTTCTCTACTAGTTTTATTCGTTTAAATGCTCGTTCAAGTGTTAGAATTCCTATTTCAACTGCTAAAGGCATCTCCCCCACCACCTCCTGCCCACCCAGAGAGCCTCTCCTCTGGCCTGCTGAACCTCTAGCTCCCCTCTCCTTACGGATCTCTCATATCTTTTATTAGGTAAATAGCGAATGCTCCATTTTACCATATAAAAAAAAAAACTTGGTAACATTTACTAAAACGTTTTTCACTAAAAAGTTAAAACAAATTAGAATAATTTTTGGGATGAAAGTTTGATTATTATTTTTTTTTGTTGGCTAGGTTTTTAATGTATCATGTACAGCAATTTATTTAGTAAGTTATTTGACTTAACGGCCAGGTGTGTATGTTCCATCTGAACTGACCACAGGCCTGTGCAGCTTTACTCAGAGCTGTTGGAAGGGTGCATGGAGAAGTCAGACTCCTGAGTAGCTCTGACCAGATCACATTCTGCTTGTGATCATTAATGTTTCAGAAGGTGCCAGAGGGTGAATGGAAGAGTCGCTGTACTGCCTAGATCCATTTCCTTTTTCTCTGCCTTTGTCATTTTGGAACAATCCCACTGTACACACAACCATGGCAACCGAGAGCTTCACAGCCAGGGAGTTAGGAAATATAAGAATACAAATAAATAACAATTTGCGTAATGTGTATTCCCTGAATGTAATACATAATTTACCATTACCGTTGTCATTAAATGATTTTCCTCATTAGATTTAAATCAGTGACATCACTTTCACCTCTTATCATTTGATCATTTGACTTTTGATTTTCCTCTGCGATTTTCCTCTTACTCAGAGTCACTCGTGTTGTGAACATTCTTATTCACCTCCTGTAAATGTGCAGGATGTTTTATCTAACATTGTTGGTAGATATGGTGGTTTGGTTTATTTTGTGGGTTTCCTCTTGAGTTTGTGGCAGAGTCCAGTGGAAGGCCTGAGGGACTGATAACTACTTACTGACTGTCTCCTCTCCTCGGTGGTCCCAGCGCTGGCATTACAGCTCTGTGATCCTGCTGCTGTCTGACACATGAAGGCATGGCCCCCTGAACAGACATTAGGCCACGCTTCACAGAACCCAACATCTGTGCCTCCCAGGTCCTCCTCTGCTCAAATCATTCATTAAATCAGAACACAAAAAGTAACTTTACTTGAATGCCTCAAACATAAATATTTGATCATCGCTGAGAATAAATCTTTGGCGTTTTTTTTTTTTTTTCCGTTCTTCTTTCTCTGGTTTTCCTTCTCCTCATAGATTCCCAGTTTATCTCTCTGACTTTCTTTCTCTCCTCTCTCTCTCTCTCTCTCTCTCTCTCTCTCTCGCTCTAACAGCCTCTTTCTTTCTCTCTCTATCCCTCATTCCCTCTCTTTCTCTCCCTCTTTCCCTCTCTCCCTCTTTCTCTACCTCTTTCTCTCTCTCACTCTCCCCCGCCTCTCCCTCCCTCTCGTCTTCTCCTTCCTCTATTTGACTCCATGCACACGCATGGCTTGGTCATTTGTGAAATGGATCTTATTAATTTTTCAGAGAGATTCATAGCTGCAATCAGACCTGGTTAAGTGGGGGACTGGATCAGCGAGCAGCATCCAGTGCTTCAGCGGCCCCCTTTCAGAAGGACAAGTCTACTACAGATAGGTCCACTAGTGATACCGAGGGAAGCATTCAAACACTGTGATGCGTCACATCACGTTTGCAGGATCGGACGAGGACAGATGAGATGTAAGCATGGTAAAAGCCTTGCGCTGTAAGACCCCCCTCCGTGTTAGATGACAAAACGTAAGTGGTGTAAGAACCTGTATTCTTCATGAATGACGAACAAGCGAATCATCTGTAACATTAAAAAGGCTTGAAAGCTCTTCCTGTCACTTGGGCTGGGAAGGATTTCCGTGTCACATGTTGTCCGTCCTCTAAAGAGGCGCTCTTTTGTTAGCAAACCCTTTTAACAGAAGTGAATCCTTTTAGCGCCACGCTCAAGATTCATTTGTTATTAGACGGGACTTGAAATAAAGATGAAAAAACAAAGCTGACATGACAAAGGACCGCTGCTACCGTAGACTGGCTAAGAGGATTTAGGAAGGGGGGGGGGGGGTAAAAACATGGTCTCTTGTGTTCTGTTTCGTGTGGACGGTCTATCCCGAACACTGTTACTGCACAGCCCAGAGAATCCTGTCTGCACCAATAGGAGCAGAGGAATCTAAGGAGTTCTGTGGTCTGAGCACCTCTGTAACTCCTCCCTCCTCCCCCCCTCTGTTTTCCTGAGTGACAGCTCACATCCAAATAGTGTAGTGATATGTAATGCTAAATGAACCGGATAAACATGTCTTTAAAATAAGAAGACCACCACAGCAAAGGCCCTCCTCCTCTCCCCAGGCACCTGCTGTTCAGGGGCCCTGGACTCTCAGAGCTGGGCTAATGGAAAGCTTTCAGGGCACGCGTGTCTGGTTTGGCCCCTGTGCAGCTTTGCTGTCACTAGTGTACGGTCACTGCTAGAGGGGCTGGACCATCTCCTTTTAAAACAGCCCCCTTCCCCAACCTCAGTGCACGCACGCACACACGCACACACACACACGCACACACACTCACACGCATACAGAACACCTCGCTCAGACTCCAGCCTCTCTGACAGTAGCTCAGGGACTTGTCATGTTAAACAGGCCTGAAACCATGAAGGGCTTCAGAGCTGAAGCCTCTACTGTGAGCATACAAGAAGTCCCAGAGTAGCCTGCCCCCCTCTCCCCCGCCCCCCCTCTCCCCCGCCCCCCAGGGGGGCACAGCCAAGGTGTCACGCCAAGATGGGACAGTCTAGAGGAGGAGCGGACGCTCTAACATGTCAGCAGGTTGTCTTTGGCTTTTTAGTACGAGTGGAAATTGATTATTTCCAGGATAGGACACAGATAGACAACTAGCTGTTGTGCAAAAAAAGTGTCAAAAAAAGACTGTTTTTTTATTGAATCATCGAATCAGATTGCGATGACAACAACAAACAAAAAAACATGTCAACTGCTGCATCATGCTTTGATTGTGTTCATAGCTGTGAGCAGTGAGAGGCAGAGTTCAGGGTGTGTGAGCCAGCCTAACGTGGAGGGAGAGAGACGCCCAGCCGCAGCCTGGGCCGTGACTCAGTGAAGCTGTGTAATCCCGGCCTCCTCTTCCCCACCAGCCTCCGTGTTACGGCTGTCGTCTGCTAACAGTGATGTCTCTTGTTATTATTTTTTCTCTCCCTCCTCTTATTCTCTTGCCTTTTCTTTCCAGATTCATGAATAATTTGTGTGTTCGCCTTGCTGCTTGATGACAGCTGTGCAGTTGGTTGGCAGTCTATTTTTTCGGATCAGGTGAATAATGAATAAGGCGTCGCAACAAAAGAGCTGGGCCCAATATGAGCCTTACACCCTACCCACCCCCCCTACCTACCCCCCCTACCCTACCTCCATCCACCCCCCCACCTCCCCACGCAGTTCACCCACCTTGGCTGTCCTGACAGTCAAAGGGGACGAAGCAGGTGGAGGGTGGAAGTAGTAATCTCTCTCTCTCTCTCTCTCTCTCTCTCTCTCTCTCTCTGTCTATTTCTCCTTCTCTCTTTTTCTGTCTTTCTTTTCTTTTTCTGTCTTCTCTTTCTCTGTCTTTCTCTCTCCTCTCTTCTGTATGTGTTTGTACTTCTTGCTAGCTTAATAGTGCCAGAATTACCCAAAGTTGTCACAGCAACTAACGATGGCGCTACGTGCTTTGGCTTTCACTGACACGCAATGCAACCGATCTGGTTTACTCCCTGCTGGAAGCAACACATCCTGACTTCTGCAGAGATAACCCACAGAGAGATGTTTGTCCAAACAGGACTTAATGAGATGACGTACTGTATTTAGTATTAATAAGACATTAAGCTAAAGACATACGCTGATTACAGTGTTGCTGTGTACAGTAAATGTTTACTTGATGTCCCACTTAAACTATGAGAAAGCTGCTGTGCTGTGAATTAGCCCATTTGAGAGATCTGAAATGATAAAACCAAAGCAGTACTTAAAGATCTCTTTTATATTTGATGGGTTATTTGACATCAATAATAAATTGTTCAGACCACCAAGAACCGGCATTCTGAATTCTGAACCTGCACATGCACAGTTAGTTTCTCCATGTCACGGGAGACCACAGTAATTGCAAGTATTGTAGAACACTCAGTTTTAAGTGTTTTTTTTTTTTTGATTTCAAGTGTACTTGTGCAACACGTATTGTTTGTGTGTTTTGGAAAGGGGATTGAGAATCAGTACCTTGACTCAGTCCTGGGTTTTGAACCTCAGAACATCGTAGTCAAGACGCTCAAATCGATTGAGCTGTTCCAAGACTTTTTTTTCTATTCATATTTGATATGCCTGGGGGCGTTGGGGTAATGCTCTAAAGCCAGCCCAGGGCCTTGGAGGAAAATCTGGCCAGCCTAATGGCTTTATTTGACTTTGCTTGAAAAGTCTTCCCCTTTCTGAATAAACCAAAGGATTGGAGCAACTGAGACTAGTCTACTGGGCCGACTGTGGTACACAAATTCAGTTGCTGTAAGGTCACAGTTAAGAGGGGGTTTAAATATGACAAACTGTGATTCACTGTTAATATGAATGAAACAAATACTAATATTAATCCACAACAGAGATTTTTTTCTTGTGGATAAAACAGAACATTGGTTTGGCACTAAGCCATGCTGAACTTTCATTACAGAGATGATTTAACATGCTACCCGGTAATTTCTGCTTGCTTTCTGCTTGTCTAATTTGTATCTGTACATACCCGGATTGAACCTGTACATATGTATATTCTGAGTATATCCATATTATTATATTCTGTTGTTAATAACTGTTTTGCACTTCTGGTTGGATGCTAACTGTATTTCGTTGCCCTGGACTTGTACCTGTGTAATGACAATAAAGTTGAATCTAATCTAATCTAATCTAATTTAAGATACAGGGTTGTACGTGACTTTGGGGTTAAAGAGCTTGAGGCTACCTTAGCGTGTTTAAGGCACTTAAGAGAAAGTGCCTTTCTTTCTACAGAGCTCCCTGTGTTCTGCTGAATTTTATTATCAACCAGGGTGACAGTTGGTGACAGTTACTGGACCAACATAAAACCTGAGGTGCAGCAACATTAGTCATGACTGAGTCAGTAGAAACACTATCACTTTAATCTTGGAATACTTAAATAAGGAAGTATAATTGTAAAGTAAATTTGACAAATTACCTCAATAATTTGACCATTACGGAATTGGTTTATGGGTAGTTAATCAAAAGACTGATGTTTGGAGGGCTAGACCATCATACTGCTCATACTGACAGCATTCCCACACACACACACACACACACACACACACACACACTCACACACACACACACACACACACACACACACACACACTCTGTCTCTCGCTCTTCTCTTTCTCTCTCCTCTATCCTTCTCTCTATGTCTCTGTCTCTCCCTCTCTCTCTCTCTCTCTCTCTCTCTCTCTCTCTCTCTCTCCTCTTTTACTCTCTATCCTTCTCTCTCTCTATCCCCCCCCTCTCTCTCCCTGGTTAAATAAGCATGCATTTTCCTGTACGCCACAGTCTATTCATCTGGGGGTTTAAAATATTCAGTATTTTCGCAGGCCTGAATGTTATGAGATTCGGGTTTAACTGAACCATTGAAAATCCTTGTGAGTCAGTGATTTCAATCAATGTTAAAGGAAGAATTCCTGATTGAGTTGTCTCACTCTTGCCTTTTTAAGCAATAACAAAAAGAATCATAATGGTGGCCAAGTCAGCCTTAGACATGACAACTACTGTAATTATAATCATGATGGACAATGAATGAACTTTAAATGTATACTTTTTAAAATAGTATTATCAAGTCTTCATTGCAGTGCTTTATTGATGTATATCCTCTTATGCTTTGAGTATTCGTAGGCTAGTGAATATGCTATTTTAGTTGTGCATTGTGTTTTAAAGCAATTTGACATGTCATTTTAAAATGTTGGATCATTTCAGGGGTCCTTACATTGAAGTGGATGTTTTATCAAATTAGCCCATCAGTGTGTCAGATTGAGGTGTTGCCCCTCCTGAGGTGAAGCCCCACAGGTGAAATTCAATTCCGTTCTCTAAACTGTACTTCACAAACAATGGCTGTAGAAGCATGCGAGTTATCAGACTAACAAGGGTGGCAATGTTTAGGGTGCAAACACATTGATGTGGACTGGCAGAGTCAAAACAAATAACTTCACTGCCAGATGACAACGGGCATTATGGACAACAATAGGGGGGGGGGGGGGGGGGTCAACGTTTTTCATGAACATCAACACAAATTATCTTGCTAGGTTTAAATGAATAATTCAAGAATGGACATAACTGTAACGTTTTCCTGTCTGGTGACAGCTAAAGACCCTGCCTGTGACGTCATGAGGTGCTGGGGTCTTCTCTTTGGGTTCAGTAAAATAGCCAAAGGCAAAAAAGCACTTTATAGACCTATTAGTCCATCATGGGATAAACCCAGTCTGTGCGTGACTTGCATTGTCTTTATAGATTTTTAAAATCAATTTAAGACGAAATAACTTATTTAAACGTTTATCCATCGCTGTCTATCCACTATACTTTACCACGACTTTATAGGCTTGAGAGGATCGCGTTTGAACAAAGATATCTATACCGTTAAGGCTATTTGGTTTGAAAAATAAATAAATCTTTTTACGTTCGTGATGTCTAATTAAGAAGTGTATTTTATTGGTATTTTGTGTTATTTCAAATTAATATCTGGGATCGTCGAATATATTGACTTGTGGAATGATGGAAAAATGTACATCAAATAGCGTACAAAAAAATGTCATTTAAATATTTTAATCAAACAAGAATCTGTTAAATAAATACGGTTTTACATTTATAAACAATATCTTAATATACAGAAGCTGATATTCTCTATAAAATACAAATGTGCAATGTGAAAAGTAAAGCAACATGGCTGAGCAGATGATCTTATTCTCTAATATAGACATTATTTAATCACATTGCCTTACATGATCATGTTTTGCCCCCATTCAAATATTTGAACTGAAAACATAAATAAACCTTGCCTACATTCTTTGGAGAAACGCTGATTTTACACATTTCAAAACACAATCTCTTTGTTTGTTTTATTGCTAATTCAGTTATTTAGGCTTGTATAAATATTTAGGGTTCAGACAGGTCCCCCCCCCACCCCCAGGGTTTTAGAAGGGTTTAACTCTTAAACCTATAGAAGTATCACAGCATAAAACCTCATCAAATCATTTATTTATGCGTCTGTTTCAAAATCAAATCTGAATTATTGCAGTCGAAGAAAGTCGAAGACAGTTTAAGACATTCAACTTCAAACTTTAAGACTTTCTTAATTTGTAGTTCTCTTGGGTTCTCCATGTTCCAATCATTCAATAAAACCACATTCCTCTAAATAGTTTTTTGGAACCACATTGGTTAAGAACATAAGGTTCTTTCAGATAAAAAAAAAATACTGGAAAAAAACGGGTTGTTTTTCTCAAGTGGTTCGTTTTTATTTAATATTTTTTAGCTGAAAGTTTTTTATCTAATATATATATATATATTAGTGTTTATTAAGCTAAAGGTCTTAGACTTTTCATTTGAGGCCATGTTGTGTTTCTTTGTGTCTTCTTAAGTCCACCTTCCTCTGGAATCCTTTCCCACACAGATCACAACAGAAGGGTTTGAATCCTGTGTGTTTGCGGCTGTGAGTGATCAGGTTGGAGCTCTGACTGAAGGCCTTCCCACACACCTGACATTTATGAGGCTTCTCACCTGCAGGAAGGAATACCTTCACATTAACCAGCATGTCAATGATGCCATGATGCATCTATACGCTTATTTGCATGACAGTGGAAGTTGAATTGGTCAACTAGTTTGCCACAAATCCCAGGTGTCTACTCACCTGTGTGGATGAAGGTGTGTTTCTTCATGTCTGATTTCTGATGGAATCTCTTCCCACAGAACTGGCAGGGGTAAGGCCTCGTGTCGGAGTGGATGAGAAGGTGTGTAGACAAAGTGGACGACCTTTTGAAACTTTTGCCACAGATTTTGCAGTCAAAACTTCTTTCCTGTTGAGATATAGCACATTTACCTTCAATTAAGATATATAACATTTACCTTCAATTCAGATATATAACATTTACCTTCAATTAAGATATAGAACATTTACCTTCAGTTAACACCTGTAACGCACCTGTCTGCAAAGGGGCCAACAAGTGAAGCCAAATCATTTCGGAGTTAGTTAATTAACTCAAATTAAGGGGGTGAACCTACCTGTGAGTGCACAGCTTTGTGTTGCTCCAGACTGACTGCGTGTCCGAAGGTTTTCCCGCAGATTTCACACGCAAACGGCCTCGTCCCGCTGTGAGACCGACGAACATGAACCTCTAACCCGTGCGGAGTCGAGAACACCTGAGCAAAAAAGAAACAGTTAAAGACTTAAAATAATATAGAAAAATAATGGTTAAAAAAAGGAAAAAAAAATAAACAAAAGTGTGTTTTGAAACATCACTAAACGACAAAGTGTAAAGTATATTTAGTCGCTCACCTTGCTGCATTTGATACATTTATAAGCACCATTAAGAATAAGACGTGAACATAGTAAATCCGCCTTGATTTCAGCACTTTTTCCATGAAGGTTTCCTTCTGAGAACAGCCCAGGGATGGGGATGGAGGAACCCCTGTAATCACTGTAATGTTCTGCCCCAAGATGTCTCTCGGTAAAGAGGGATTGTTCGATGCTCCGGTCACTGTAGAAGCCCAGGGGTGGGGGGGTCTCCATGTCCAGGTGGTGGTGGTGGGGGTGGTGGTGGTAGGGCTGGACCACATGTCCCGTATCAGACCCAGAATAAGACGTGCTCCAAGCATAAGGCCGGAAAGGGACGGCAAAGGGCTGCGTCTCATCCACAGAAGGTGATAGTGATTTCTCCGAATCAACTGTTGGAAGTGAATGAATGTGATTAGGACATTTTGATCTCGATCCACGTGGTTGTTTAGGCTATAGGCAATCAGTATCCACCCAAACCACTATAATACGATATCAAATAGACTAGCATATTAACTGGGCATATATCTCATATCTTCACGAATGGTAAATAGACAGGCCATGTAAATATCAAACTTATTGCATAAAATGTTTTATTTAAATTTTGTATTATGAGTTAATTTTAGGTAAAGGCCAGTCTAATGATATAGGGTGTCAGGGGTCTGTGTTACCTGGTGAAGCAGAGGGTGATGGAGGCCGCCACAAGTCTTCACAATCTGGGGATGGATCACACACACCATCATCCCCACAGCTGGAGAAGTCCCCGGTGTCCCTTAGATGGGGGGGGGATCCGAACCCATCTGTATCCTCTGTAGTCAAATCAGAATGAGGTTTAATCACTATGCAACATTTACAAACATAGAATTCACTGTGGCAGAAATGAGCAAACATAGAACATATATGTGACATTAAAAAATGAATACAATGTAAAAATACGCTACAATTTTGATAAGTACAAGTAACATAAGTACACTTTTGATACAAATTTGGGGGGGGCTATTCATTTCGGCTGTGTAGTGATCAAAGTAAGAAGCACACATTCGTGAAGAAAAAAATAAGTAGGCCTATACATTTGAATTCGTTTGACAGAGACATTCTTTAAAAAATGTGCTGTTAAATAGCTGCTGTGTCTGTATTAATGGCTTTTAAATAGCTGCTGTGTGTGTATTAATTGCGTAATTGTGGCACAATTCACAATCCAGAATTTGTGATTAAATAAGCGAGTTCAGTGGAAATGTGTCACGAAAAAGGATTTCCTATTTTGTAAAGATTTCTGAAGAAAAGGTGTAGCCTACAGTATTGTCATCACTTTTTTAACATCTAAATCAACTAAACTTTTTGTTTATGTTTTACCATTCTTGTATTTAAAATATATACTGTATATATATATTTACAATATAGCCTATTCTATATCCACATAGCAGATCCAGAAACTTCTGTTCACATACCTGCACATATTTGTGCCAGCACCGTATCCAGTCTGTCATCTTCTAAGGAACGGGGCTGGTGATAACTGTGGGCTTTCTTGCTCTTCACCAAAAATGAACGAGGCATGATTTATCTCCTCTTCTCCTTCAAGCTGATCAGATAAATCCCCAAAAATCACTTGTGATCCCAGAAATCTGCGAATTTCCTGCAGGTGCTGCTGCCGTTTTGTATCCCTGAAAGGATTTAAAGCCCACTGGTTGAGATGCATGGTCATGTCAGGCTATAAGAGATTTTTGGATAAGGAGGACGCATGCGCAGACTCACCCTCCCCGTCTGCCAGGTGTTGCGCGGGACAGGTGCGGGAGGAAGCGCTCGTGCCGCCTCGCGCTCTGGGATTGGTCCACCCTAGAACAAACACGAGATCAGAGTCTCCATCTCCAGGGGGAATTAAAGCCCCATGGCTTTAATCAGGATAAGTGATACACTGCTTTATCAATGTGTTACTCTATCCCTTTGGTGTTGCACTTTTCAAGAAATGATGCAATGTGAGGTTTAATGGGATTTTATTATAACTGCAACATGCATGTTCAGATTGCAAATTTAATCTTTTAATATGCATGTGTGGATGGACCAATACATGGGCTATTTATAGCCTATTATGATTAATTTAAGATGATATTATCGATACATTGTGTCAGTGTTTGGGCAACTTTCTGTTTCCTATACGCTCAACAAATAGGCAACTATTATTATTTTGATAGATCATTTCTTCCTTTCAGAACTACATATATGATGGTCTTATCCTGGTCTAAACAGCAACTGTCCACTCTGTAAGCCTGTAGCCTAACCACAGTTTCGTATTTCCTATAGTAACTAATATTTAGTCGGTTCTGCTTGAAACAGACGTGCTCTTGTTCGCTTGCCACAGTCATGATTGCAGGTTGAAATACTATTGTGCACTGAACCATAGATGATCAACATCTGACATTAGACTTCTTCAGTCCGAGCCATCTATTCATATACATGGATTTATATAATTTATATACATGGATTTTGATATCCTACTGTATCCATGGCATTTACATATCTTAGATTAGTTGTCAATTATCGTTTGTCTTTAAGGTAGACTGTCACTTTTTTATTCTGCCAATTGACAGTTGTATGGACCATATAATCATAATAATAGCCCAAACTATTTAGTATGTTATAAGCCATGAAGTAACAGTAGGCTTGTAAGTGATATAGGCCTATATAAGCTATGGGGCTGATGAGTTAAATCTGCTATAATTATTCAAATGTTAGTTTAACTACTAGACAGTTTTAGCATTGATACGCGTCTCATTCCTCCCCCGTGTAATCTTAATTTATGGGCATTATCATTGACAGAAGAAACACGACCCTCACAGGTAATCAAAGCACCAGGGCCCATGTAGATTAGACACATTACCACAAGGGTTCTACATTTAGTTACTAAAGATATGCAGGAGATTAAAAAAAAACGATAAGAAAGAAGTCTTACAGTCTCTGATGCAAGTCTCACCACAAGCCACTGATGCCTGTCTTAAATCAGTCACGTTTTCTTCACGTTATCTTCAAGATAAGATCTTCACAGGCTACTGCAGTTAGGTTAATTCTAGAATTATATAATAATCACCGTTTTTTTTAAATTAGTTTATAAAATATTTTAGTGCATTATGGCCGCATGTGCTTAGTGTGTCATTTTTACCTTCTACATGTGACAGACTCGTATAAATTAATAGAAATGTTTTATTTTAAGTGAGAATACTTTTTTTTTCTTTTTTTTTTTTTTTCTTTTCTTCAGTAAAGCGTTTTCTAAATACGAGATTCAGCCTCAGTGAACGAGAATAACCACTAGTTTTATCCGACATAGTATTTAAAGGAAATAATCTCGCCATTAGTTTAAATCTTAAATTTAAATTGCATAGACTAAGTAGCTTTTTAAAAAAAAAAAATGCTGCTTAACTGATAGTTAAGTAATTTATTCGATAACGTTTGACATGTCATCAGCTAACGCATGTAATTGTGCCAGAAAATATATCAAAACCCATTCTTGTAGAAGACTAATTAATACAAAATAAAAACAGAATAGGTTTGATAAAGTACAAACCTGAGTTGAGGTGTTAAATCTTAATAAGAAACCTCTTCAAACCTCTTCCAAATTCAAAATGATTTTTTAAAGAATCTAATTGCAGGCTGTGTTGTCCCATGTGCACACTTTGTGCACACTTTGCACACTGGAAGAGGGTGACTGAAGGTTCAGCATTTTAAACCAGTCACTTCCTGAACCTTTCAGCAACCAGATTCATCAGCAAACCACATTTTAAGGAAGAAAGTGAGGGTAAGCATCTCACCACAGAGAACCGCAATAAATTCTTTACAGTTTGGATAAAGCATTTATAATGGAGGCTTATGTGTTTAATGCATGTTGTAGGACAGTGAAGTGATGAACATTTAAATACCTGAAACATTGAACGATGACATCATCAATTCTATATAAGTACACCTAAATGACATTCTATCACTTACCGAATCATGTTGTTGAAGTTTTCTTCATTTACACGTTAATTATTTAAAAAATAAATTTGATGTCAATTGAATCCCCCCCACGTGCACACACTCATAGGAACATGTGATCCTTTATCAAATAGTTTATTTGTGAACTCATCACGCACAACAGTCTCACACGTTTTCAGTGTGATAATCATTCCATAGTGTTAAGGGCAGCTGGTCTGTTGATCCATCCCTACTGCAGTCCATACTGTCTGAAAGTGCCTGACCACCAAGCCTCTTCCAAGCAACTTATTCTGTTGCTTGCGATCACATTAGCACACAAAAAGTTAGCTTTGCATTCTGGTAGCTGGGGTGTTCAATCCTGGTCTTCAGGGGCCACGGTCCTGAAGGTTTTAGATGTTTCCCTGCTCCAGCACACCTGATTCTAATGAATGGGTCAATATGAGGTCTCCACAGAGCTTGATAACAACTTATTCATTAGAATCAGGTGTGCTTGAACAGGGAAACGTCTAAAACTGTCAGGACAGTGACCCACCCCTGTATTTACAGCATATCTGAGCATCTTAAAACCAGGCTGATGGGCTGTGGTTTGGATTCAATCTGAGAAAGTCTTCGCTGGAAAACAGGGGCACTTGTTTAGTGTTGTAATAATTTAGAGAGTCCGATTGACTTGTCGATAACTGTCATTTAAAGTGACAGGAGATAAACTCACTTGACAACACGGCCTACGTATAAAAAGGCATGGGCTTGAGTAACATTCGACAGTGCTTCATCTCTCCATAAGGGAACCTTAACTCTCTGTATTGTCACACACAACCCTGTCTGCTGTAAGACATCCCCCCTCAACAGGTATGAAGGTTCCCCAGGACAGTGGGGAAAAGCAAGGCGTGGACGTTAATAGTTTCTTGCACACGACAACATAGTTGAGGTCAAGTGTTTCCTCAGTTGATCTGGATATCCACTTGACATGAGCAGCATTACTTTTCCTCTCCTCTGGATGTAGATGATATTCACTTTAACTAGTAACATGCTCCCATAACACAGCATGCCAGGATATCTGAATAAAGTGAAATGATCTGTTTTTCCCCTCAGACAGGACTAGTCCTGCCTGCTAGATTCTTGAATGCGATCAGAAAAAAAACGTGCGAACAACTCCCCCCCCCCCCCCCCCAACGGGCTCCTTAACACAACCTTCAACTTCAGAAATAAAGTCCCTTTTTTGTCTGAATCCTACAATACATTATAACCAACAGATATGCAATAATTCATCATTAGATACATATTTTCAAGTTAAAATTGAATTAAGGGGGGAGGGGCACACAATATAAGAACATTTACATATGTACAGACGCAAGCTTCAAGCTGACTTACTGTGGTTCATACTAAGGCCTACAGACTCTTCAACTGTGTGGGTTGATAATGTCTTGCATGCTGGGCTTCCAGCTGGATTCATTAGTTCTACATTAGTGACACACATCTCTCCCTCGCACTTTCACCGCTTAATAGGTCACTTAGAAAAGTAGACACTTTTGAAATTGGTGTTTACCTAAAACGTTACATGACACCAAAAAAAATGAAAATAAAACCAATTGAATGTGACACAAACTCACAGAAATGGCCACATTTTAACCCATGTGCGAACTTTGAGGGCCAGAATCACCCAAAACTATATCTAACACACACACACACACAAGCACATACCCACAAAGACACATTTAGATCGTATGTGCTTGATTTGAACGCACACACAATTGTATCTTTCTGACACTTCAGTGCCCCATTATGTGTGTAATAGTAATCCACATAATCCACGTGATCACATGGTCTCAGTGTCTCGTGTTGTACCTAGTTGAGGGGCTGAGGGAGGGGCGTGGCCTTATGTTTGCTTCGCCGGATAGGCTCGCTCCATTTACCAAGATAGGTCTGGGGTGCTTCCCAATCGCAAACCTGATTGGTGCTCCTCTCTGACAATGTCAATGAGCAGAGCACTGCATTGACATATTGAGCAGACAGGTTTTGGCATAAATACAAAAAAAAAGGGACACAACAAACAAACAAACCAAAAAATAAACGGTTAACTCAGACAAATACAAAAACAGTGGAAAAGATGTGATTCTAACGAGATTTTTAAACGGTGACACGATCGATTTGGAGCATCCCTTGCTGTCAAGTCCCTAGGCCGTGCGTTCCCCCAGAGCAGCCAACCAACCCCCTGTCCCCTGCACGTGTCAAACCCTGCGGCCCCCCGGGGCCCCGTCACACTGAGGTGGTCTTGTGGGGGCCGTTTGAAGAAGGCACGGACAGACGCAGTCCCTCGTCCTCCTCGTCCTCACTGTCTGAGTCCCCCAGGTTGGGGTGCAGTCTGAGGCGACTGCTGCTGGTGGGCTGGGGCTCCAGGTGGGCCGGGCCCCTCACTCCGTCTTCGTCCGAGGACTGGTACGACTCGTCATCCACCACGTAGTGGTTGACGATGTGGATCCCGTCAAAAGTGGGGGGCTTGGCCACGGCCCTCTGGCCTTTTAGACAGCGGATCTGTGGAGACGAGGAGGACGGTTGTTGGACAGAGCGACAGGCTCCTCTGGGGAGCGTTCAAACACATGCTGATGAACTGTCACACACAGCTCGTGCACAAACTCACACCACGACTAGGAGGTCAAGTTGACAATTTAACAGGAAGGAAATCACGTGCGTTGGGGTGCGGTGGGGGGGGGGGACGACACATACGCACATTCATGAGATTGATGTGGTTTCATGTTTTCAGTCAACGACCCACAAACATGGTTAGGAACATGGTAAGGGCAAAGGTGAGGGGTTGGGGGTCATAGGTCATAGTAAACATAGTCTGCTCTCAGCCACTGGGGGGAGAAGGGTCAGTCTGCCTGTTGCCAACACTCACCTGGATCAGTCTGCTTCACAAAGACAGACATGTAGAAAGAGAGGCAGTCAAAGGGCCAATTTAGAGACAGGTGGACACAAACTCACAGAAAGGGCCACATTTTAACCCCTGTGCGCTCTTGGAGGGGCACATACCCACAAAGAGACATTCAGATTGTATGTGCTTGATTTGAAAGCACACAACAATGTTATCTTTCTGACATTTCAGTGCCCAACAGGGTAAACATGTTATTAACCTGCTTTATTTCAAGGTTGAAGGTGGGGGTCTTTTGACCCTTAAGGACAGGGGGAGTTGCAGAATATGAAGAGGGTTAAACTAGGCTATTCACTTCCCTTTAAAATAATACACATGGCGAAGGTACTAATAGTGATTGTTTAAAGTTTTATCATGAAACATTGAGAGGATGATGTGTCTGTATTAGCTTTGCTTAGATCGCTTGTGTTCACTCGTCTACTACTGATGTGATATTGCGTTTCCTGCTAGTACAGAAGGGGGGTCAATAGTTAACTTCAGCAGCAGAGGATGAATTCACAGGCTCACGTTGAGCGTTGCAAGATTTTTTTCACAGAGATTATTTTCACAGAATATTTTTAGCTCGACTTCACCACAAACACTTCAGTCAGCATGACAAGATGGCCTCTGTGCCTTCATCGCTGCCTGACCAGCATCCCTCAGATGGGAGGTGGAACTTAAGCCATGCTCCTGAGGCATGTTGTCTACTGTGACAGAGCACCACCTCAACACCAGCCCCTCAGGAGCACAATGCATGATTTAATGATGCTCAGCCAGGCAGCAACTCTTTTGTTGTCCTGATTACATCCTGTAAATCATTGATCTGCTAAAGGAAAACAAGGTTTTTTTTTCTTTCTTTCTTTCTTCTTCTGCGCCCTTTCATTACTCGAAACCATCTAATGGTAACATCTGATTTCTGGGTGAGGGGAAAGCATCGGTGTGTAAAAGGTGACTGCAGTAAATGGTACAATCTAATCTGGGTTTGTCTCTCTTTTTACTTAGAAACAGTGGGTTGGTTGACAGGAAATATAGGGGCGTAGGTAACATGTTTTTTACCTGGTGTTAACCTCAAAGTATATTTATGAACTTTCACAAAATCTACGACCCAACTGCAAAAATGTTCAACAGTTTAGGAGGATCACCCTTCTCCCCTGACGTCACATCTTTAGAAAAGGCCTCATCCAGACTTCCTACCCACCTCATTTTTCAGCTCTGATATGTGATCCTTCAGGTCCTGGATGTACTGACTCGAGTCAGTGTTGTTCAGCTGACCTTGGACCTTTCCTTCCTCCTTCTGAAACGACAGCGACAACACAAGCGTCTCACACAAGCCTCGCAAACCTCCAACCCATAAGTAGATACAATCAAATATCGCTATCGTCATTTTGCGCTGTACATTGAAATTGGATGCCAGCCGCTGAAAAAATACATTTAAAACGTTTATAAATAAGATACAAATTTAGTAAAATAAGATGAAATTTTTTACATAAAATAAGATCAAATGTGGTGAAAAAGATTATGTAGCAAAGAGATAAAAATATCAGGAAAATAAGATAAAAATGTCAAAGGATTCAGGTTATAAGTTAAACACACGTCACAGTCCACATACTGCAAAACTCCCTAAAATGCACTTTAAAAAGTTAGAATTTTGCACTTAAAACCTTTTATGTAGACCGCACAAAAGGGATGGGTATGACTCACTCTTGGCTTCAGCATAAAGTCAAGCTAAGGTTTACCCTTTCACAGAACCCTTACCTGTGAAGACATCTGAATCCCTACTGAAACTACATGTAGGAGTGTCTGTCTGTGGTACCTACAGCTTCATCACTGGAAAAGCAGTATCACAGAGGATAAATATAGAGGTGGCAGCTAACAGTCAGAGATAAGAGAGGAAAGCAAACGCTCCATTATGTCGTTTGAGTTTGATTTCCTCCCGAGGGTTAAGGGATGAAGGGGCCAGTATCTCCGTTTAACAGCCAGAGCTCTCAAGCTGTTCAGCTCCTTCACTGAGCACATCTGCACAGCCGACCGTCAAAATCACTCCCCTCAGAACGGCTGGCAAAAACAACTACATCTACAGGGAGTGGAGGCAGAGGGGTGCAGGCAGGCTGGTTAACCACAGACAAAACAAGGCTGGAACAGGGACAGAAAAGGAGAAGGTGGTGGTGGTGGGGAAGGGGTGAGAGAAAACGGCCCCTCAAAATATACATGGGGGATTTCAATTCCTGTGGTGGAGGTTATATGAAGGGTGCAAGTTCCTGATAGGCCTCCGACAATGAGATCTCGGCAAACATCTTTATTCCAAGAATCTGTGTTTTTCTTGAGGTTTTACCCCCCCTCCCCTCC
This sequence comes from Neosalanx taihuensis, assembly GCA_030340665.1. Taxonomy (NCBI): domain Eukaryota; kingdom Metazoa; phylum Chordata; class Actinopteri; order Osmeriformes; family Salangidae; genus Neosalanx; species Neosalanx taihuensis. The sequence goes on from CM059308.1 coordinate 4,693,919, forward strand.
CCCCCCTCCCCCTCACTAGTGATAAGGGTGAGGCGGTTAGTTAGACTTCCTCATGTTGAGCTGAGTGAATCACCAGGTGTCATGGCTGTGGCCAGGGACGTCAAACGTCTAAGTAATGGCTTCCTGGTCTGTTGCCACGGCGAACGCGCCCACAAGACTGCTGTCCTATGGAGGCACGCAAGTCACATGGTCTCTCATTGGTCAATGTTGTGTCTACAGGAACTACAGTGAAATGGTTAAATACAGAAGTAGTATTGATTATGTAGTAGTGAAGATCTGTTGGGGAGTCCGGTGGCCAAGTGGTTAAGGCCTCAGGCTGGGCATCAGAAGGTTGCCATAACTTCGAATCCCGGCTGTGCCAACATGATGTTGTGTCCTTGGGCAAGGCACTTCACCCTACTTGCCTCAGGGGGGATGTCCTTGTACTTGTTGTTAGTTTCTCTGGATAAGAGCGTCTGCTAAATGACTAAATGTAATGTAATGGTATGGACTTATCTGGGCACTTTAGGTTCATATGCACCCACTCTGTAACACTGGCATTCACATCTGATTTCAGAAAACTTCAGTCTACTATTTATCCTAAGACTATTATGATAAAAAAAATTATGAACACGACTTTAACTGCAACTGAAAAAGAACCAGCAAGCAAAGTATAAAAACAGGAACTGGACCTGTTTCTATGAAAGATTAGTCAGATTTGTCAGAAAAAAAGGCCTTCGTGGAAAAAGCAAACAAACACACGTCAATATTCAACGATCCGATCATTATCTTAGATAAACACTTTCACTAATTACAACCTCTGACACGTCTCTCCAATCACACAAAACCCCCAAAAATACTTAATGGACTAGAAGGACTCCACGTGTTTGCTGTGGTGCGTGATATCCCTCAGAAATCTCTGAGCATGTCAAGATCACTGCCAATCAAGCCAGTGGCCTATGATTCAGTGTAGTGTTAACAGGAAGTGGTTTCTTATCTTGAAGTGGAGATGGCGGTGTGCTGGCTGGTATCACCGTGATCACGATGGATGCGGCTTGTTTATAAACACCCCAAACGTGACCAGATATAAAGTGGACCCTTTTTGATGAGGGGGGGGGGGGGGGGGGAGCTCAGTGCATTAACATGCAGCTTCTTCTGACTCGGTCCGAGGTGTCAGTGTAGGCAGGCAGTGGAGAGATGTCACCTTTCTGCTTCAGGAGGGGAGAGAAGCTCTTCTTTCAGCTTCTCCTTTCAGCTGTGCCTGGGCCACAAGGTTTGCACGCATCACCAGAAAGGGTTTGTCGAATCCATACCCCCCCCCCCCTCCCCCCTCGCTGGGCCCTACCAAACTATCAACCCTTAACCCTGAGGTAGAGCTGTACTTTGGTCACCAACCACAGACCTAAAGCAGCCTCCTGAACACAGGCTCCAGAAGACAGCAGGGAGTCTTTATGATGTGGAGCTGGCCAGCCACATAACAGCATCTGCATCTGCAGAAGAGGCAGCAGTGGTATGATCTGGTGTCAGCTATGTTGTTGCTGAGGTACCTAGTAACTAACCTCAGACCACACAGTGTGTGTGTGTGTGTGTGTGAGTGTGTGTGTGTGTGTGTGTGTGTGTGTGAGTGTGTGTTGTGTGTGTGTGTGTGAGTGTGTCTGAGTGTCTGTAAGGTCTGAAACTAAGGAACAGGTAATTCGTCTTTCTTTCAGTTTTCTATATCTGACGATGCATAGTGTGTGTGTGGGTGCATTCTGTCTAACACTTGTTCGCTCTTGACAGCAAACCCTTTAAGACAGAATGAAGTGACTCATTTAGCTGATATACACAACATCCACAGTTGATTTCTCGTGAAGACGGAGAATCACAGCCAATCTCGGCTGTTACCCCTGACATGACCACCCCTCCACCCAGCGCTGTCACATGATATAAAGTGCTGTGCTCGATGTATATGTTCCTAAATCTGTGTTCACCGCGCTCAATCTCATGTACAGGTGTGTCCAGAATATGTCCTTCATTAGTGAACCTCAGGTCGATGGTACGTTATTGTTGAGGATCACAAAGCTGCTTAGATCAACTTAGACTTCACCTGAATTTCCATGAAGAAAATTAGGCATCTTCACCTGGCCCTTATTGGCTGATGTGAGGTCCCTTGTATGCAAGCAACTGTTTCTTAGTCCCCCTACACACACACACTGTACACACACACACACACATTACACACACACACATACATACAGACACCTTTTCTTGTGTTATGTTGACACACCCCACCTCCTTCCTCACACCAACGCTGAAACCCAGAGTAGGCAGAGAGTTCTCTATGGTCATACCTTCCTGTGAGGGCGGTCTCTGAAAGCTAGCTGTGAACTCAAAACTCTGTTTGGAAAAATAAGTTGTAGTTTTGTGTTTAAACTGTTGGTCCAGCATGTGTTTGTTTGCATGGTAGTGTATGTTTGTGTACTGTGTGTGTGTACAATGTGTGTGTGCAGTGTGTGCGTGCAGTGTGTGTACAGTGTGTGTGCAGTGTGTGCGTACAGTGTGTGTGTGTACAGTGTGTGTGTGTGTGTGTGTGTGTATACAGTGTGTGTGTATACAGTGTGTGTGTATACAGTGTGTGTGTCTGCAGTGTGTGTGTGTGTGCAGTGTGTGTATACAGTGTGTGTGTACAGTGTGTGTGTATACCGTGTGTGTGTGTACAGTGTGTGTATTGTTTGGCAGTGGAGTGTGTGGGTAGCATTACCTGGATCTCCAGTTCTGAGATGTGTTGCTGCAGTTCAGCCATCGCAGCGATGTTGTCTGCCTCCCTCAGTCTCACAGCCATCACCTCCTCCTTGCTCTGCAGCAGCAACAGAAGCAGTCACACTGTGACTCCAGGCATGTATACGCAGCTGTAAGGGCTGCTTTCTGCAGTGAGACTGAGCTGCGCTGAGCTGCAGAGCTGCTGATAGAGCGGAGCTCTGAGCACAGATGCTATCGCTGACTGTAACCAGCAGAAGAACAAACAGCTTCCTTTTTCTGAACCTGGGTATTGATCTGCCAGGAAAGCAACAACCAGATCGAGCAGATTTCATAACCCAGCAGCAAAACACTGATTAGGAACATTTTCCAGTTGAAAAATGGCCTGATTTCAGTCTGCTGCAAAGCCAGCTAGGCTTTAGCGGGGGGGGGGGGGGGGGGGGGGGGTGTTGACACTGTAGTCTGCCTGAAGCACAGATGCAGTTGTGAGCAGTGTTAGGGTGGGGGGGCTCTGGGCTCCCTGGCTGTGCAGGGGGGTCACTGCAGGGGGGTCACTGCAGGGGGGGTCACTGCAGGGGGGTCACTGCAGGGGAAGGCACTGCAGGGGGAGGCACTGCAGGGGGGTCACTGCAGGGAGGGTCACTGCAGGGGGGGTCACTGCAGGGGGAGGCACTGCAGGGGGGTCACTGCAGGGGGAGGCACTGCAGGGGGGTCACTGCAGGGAGGGTCACTGCAGGGGGGGTCACTGCAGGGGGGGGTCACTGCAGGGGGGTCACTGCAGGGGGGTCACTGCAGGGGGGTCACTGCAGGGGGAGGCACTGCAGGGGGAGGCACTGCAGGGGGAGGCACTGCAGGGGGGTCACTGCAGGGGGGGTCACTGCAAGGGGAGGCACTGCAGGGGGGTCACTGCAGGGGGGGTCACTGCAGGGGGAGGCACTGCAGGGGGAGGCACTGCAAGGGGGGGCCCTGCAGGGGGGGTCACTGCAGGGGGAGGCACTGCAGGGGGGTCACTGTAGGGGGGGTCACTGCAGGGGGAGGCACTGCAGGGGGGTCACTGCAAGGGGGGGCCCTGCAGGCTCTTACCTTGCACTCGATCTCAGCCTGTTTGCGTTTAAACTCCTGCAGCTGAAGCAGCAGACTCTTGTTCTGATTGGTCAGCACCTCCAAACGCTCCTGAAAGACTCGGCCCTCCTGCTCCGCCCGGCGAAGCTGGTTGCTATGGATCTGGTTCTGAATGGCACAAGAAAAAAATCCTATGTAAGGCTTCAAAACACATCTGATTTGTTAATCAGGTTCCAGTACAAGCAAGGACATACAGAAGACATTATATACTGAACAAAAACGTCATAGGAAGTCAGGGTGTCGACTGCACGGTGTATGACTGGCGCCTTCTGCTGGTTGCAGTTAGACAATGCACCCTGCGTCCCCATTGAGTCACACTGATCCAGGACTTTAATTCAATGCACGGCTGTGGGTGCTGGGGGGAGGGGGGGTGGGGGGCAGCTGTGACCTCTGACCTGTGTCTCCATCTCCAGCATCCTCTGTCGGCTCTCCCGGAGCTCGGCCAGAGCCTCGGCCTCCCTCAGCCTGGCGCTCATCAGCTCATCCTGCAGCTCACTCACGGCGTTCTTCCGTGGGGCGTCCTTCCAGCGGCCTGCCGTGCGAGCCAGGTGGCGCTGTGGAGCCGGGGGGGGGAGAGGGTTTGGTTTGGCTGGCCTTGTGTTTTCAGCTGGACAGCAGCTGTAGTGTGTGTGTGTGTGTGTGTGTTCAGAAGGCTCTTTACCTGCCAGTGTTCCTCCAGATCTCTGACCTGCTGCCTCAGCTCCTTCAGGCCCGTCACAGCCTCCGCCTCGCGCAGCTTCACCCCGATCAGCTCCTCCTGGAGCCTCACCACGTTACTCTCATCAGGCAGAGACGTGTTCCTCTGGAGGAGGGGGGGGGGGGGGATAGCATGCCTGTGAGGGGGGCTAGTTCCTGACCCCTGGGGGTGACAGGGTCTGCAGGGGGGGGGGGGGGGGGGGGGGTTGCGCTCACCTTCTCGATGTCCAGGATCTTGTCCTGCATCTCCTTCAGGGCACACTGGGACTCGGCCTCTTTCAGGCGAGCCTGGATCAGCTCCCTCTCCAGCTGCAGGGTGAAGTCCTCACTGTAGCGGGGGCTCCCCTTCTGCAGGAGGGGAGGGAGGGGGAGGAAGAGGGGGAGGAAGAGGGGGAGCCAGTTAGGATGTGAGTTGATGTGTTAACACTTGTTGTCATGTCCCTTACTTCAGTCTCTGGGCTAAACAGACGATCATGCTACAATACTGTGTGGTCCAACTGCATTAGAAACACGTATTGATCGTCTTGGCCTGCTTGCATGTTTATTGTTTCCACAACATGGATGATGTGGGGTAGTGCCCCCCCCCCCCCCCCCCCCCCCGAACACTACATGCATGTCTGACAGCAGCTCGCTCTCCAGGTGTCGATCCCTCTTATGTAAAACAGCACTTTCATATTCATTACACGCATTATCTCATAATGAATCTCTCACGGCTGCCATTAATAATAGAGTGTCGTCCTCTCTTGGATGCCTGGTCAATGTCTGTGCATCCAAACAGCCGTGTTCAGGACCTATCACCATCCTCCAGCTCATTACGTATTCATGATCCCCTTCCTGGGGATGTGAAAGAGGCGGCTCCTATTGCTGACTCTGCTGGCTGGAACAGTGTGTCCCGATCTGAAGCGATGCATGCCAGATGTGTCATTACATCAAGAGAGACAGAACTAAGGAGGGGGTGGAGAGGATCTATCCAGTGTCGTCTGTGACAAGTGATTCAGTTGCTAGGTAACGTACGCACTTTCGCTGCAGGAGAGGGATAACCACATTGAGAGATAAAAAAAAATAACTGCGCAAAAAAAACATCCACACCGCTAAAGAAAATGTTAAAAGTTGCAGATATTAAACCTTGCAACGTCGTTACAAATGACGTTACAACACAAACCATTACAGCTGAAACCACATCCCCCCCCCCTGAAAACACCATTAGGATTTTCCATCACAAGCTGTCGCCTCCCTCTCCAGTGGGCAGTGAGTTCCCTCCCTGAGCCGGCTGGAGGAGGGCCTGCCTGTGAGCTCCTCCTCCCTCCAGCAGGGGGCGGCGTGGCCCCTCCTTACCGCTGGCTGCTGCTGGGGCTGGCGGAGCTGGCTGATGACGCTCAGGGCCTGCTCCAGCTGAACGCTGGTGTCCTCGCTCTGCTGCCTGACCACGGCCAGCTCTCGCTTCACCAGGTAGCTCTCCTCAGCTTCCTGGGCTCGAGTCACTTGTCCCTTGGGACATAACCAACCAGGAGGGAGGGGGGGGAGGGGGGGGGGGGAGGGGGGGAGGGGGGGGAGGGGGGTGAGCCCAGGGGTGTTTGGAAGAGGGCAGGCAGACTGATGTGGTAAGAGATTTAGTTTTGGAAACCGCATGCCGTTTTTTTCTCCTCTCTTTTTTTCTCTTTCTTTCAAAAGCTTCTTGAGATTCGTTAGTTTGGCCTTGATTGACAGTACGAGGATTTATATTGGTACGATACTGTCTAGATGTGAGATTATACATGCACTTCTTACTACTCTGTGATTTGTAAGAGGGATTGGAAAATGTTCTACTTGTATTTAATTTCATTCTAATTATTATTATTTATTTTCCTGTACAAAAATAGCAATCATAAGCATGCAAAGCTAAAAGGGATAAAGAAAATCTGAGAGAAAGGCACGGGCAGAGTAAGGAAGAGAGGATAAGAAGAAATAAAGATTATACCTGGATCAATCTATCTGCCAAGGAAGCACTTTCCTACAAAAACAGAAACATGAAGAAAAGCGTAGAGGGAGAGAAACCAGACAGGACAGTTTAGAACACAAATACAAAAGAGACACTTGATTTATCTGGAAAGAAAATGCAATGTACTTTTCCCATCCTCCTTTTGAAAACGTTCATATTTTATTTGGTTAAGTTATGTTATTTTTCAGGAGGTTAGAAAAGTAACATGGCTTTTAGGTGTGCGTGAAGTGAGGTGGTGACGAAGAGAAAGTTTGTGGCGTTGGTGATGACATGGGGACAGATTTCAGACAGGCAAAGCGGAGGGCAGCTAGCCACAGACAAACAGCACAGTAAGCGTGTTTAGAGATCATGCTTTTTGTTTGTTGTTGTTACTTGTTTTAAAACAGCCACTTTAGATATCTTTCAATGTTGTTACGTCGAGTTTTCAGGGAAAAACGTTCAAATGATTGGAGTTAGTCGTGTTCAGAGGAGTGAGTGATGTTTGGGGGGGTTTGGAAGACCGCTGTCTTGGAAGCGACACTGTGTCGTGAGTGGGTTAGACCTTCAGACTGGGGGGTTCTGTTGGTGCCTGCATGCTTTCCTCTGCCCAGTGAGACCTGCGGCCATGCGTGGCACCATGCGGCCATGCGTGGCACCATGCGGCCATGCGTGGCACTCTGATGAGACCAAGCAAGCAGAGCTGCCACCATGCAGCGTTGCATGCACTCACATCCGACAGGATGCAAAACGGAGAGAAGAGGGCGTGTCCTCTCGCACACAAGGTCACCCCCTGACATTCCATCAAGCCGCTGGCAGACGCTGCTCCGGTTAGTCGTGTCAAGTCCCCCCCCCTGCTCCCCCCCCCAGCATGACAGCCAGACACTGTTCTGATGCGTGACAAGCTCCACATAGCTTAACCACATCTCACAAGAACACGTTCCCTCTCCAGGTAGAGGGAGGACCACTGTGGGGTTTAACTGGCTGTTCCACCCCAGTTCAGCCCAGGAGATGGATGCATGGCATGGATGGATGGTGAATGAACACAGTGGTGGTTTATTGTGGATGGTCTTGTGTGAACGCGTTTGACAGAGGGAGGACTTTGCCTCACGTGCTGCACACTCACTTTCTCCAGCGTGTCGATCCGCTGTTTCAGCAGGCGGTTCTCAGTACGCAGCCTCTGGGGAAGGAGGGACACAGCATCACCTACTGCTGCAGCCAGGCATGGCTGGCCTCTCATCGCTCCCTGGAGCTGAGAGCAGCACGCTCACATCCTCTCACCTTAATCTCCATCTGCTCCTCCATCTCCTTGGTTTTGATTGTAGTGTATTCTTTTTCTAGCCTAAGCACAAGGTAGTAGAAATAAAGATTTTTAAACCAATCAGTGAGCGTCTCTCCGCTCCTAACCAGGCGGACGAATCCCTAACTAGAAGAAGTGCTTACTTCTTCATCTTCTTGGCGTTGTACTTGACTTGATAGGCAGCCAGGATCACCTTGTCTGGCCCGCTGTCCAGCTGTCGAGGTATGACCTTCTGAAAGTGCTGAAAGAGGAACGCCAAAACGCACGATAACGCTTCCATCCCTTCCAACTGCCATTGTTCGCTCGCTGTTAAAATGTGTTTTGGTCGCTGTGCTTGAGGTCTGGTACCTGTAACATTCCCTCCATGTCCAGCTGGACAAGTTCTGTCTGGTTCATCTGTAAGATGGCCAGACCCACTCGAAACACGATCTCCAAACCCTGAGAGAAAAACAGCAGCGATAAGCTGGGACCACAAACAGGAGGATTACTGGGTCAGACGTTTCAAAGAGCATTCGCCCCCAGGAAGACGGGCACATTATTAGATGATGACTTTGGTACACAAGTCACTAATGGAAGATTATAGGTTGTTAATGAGGAGGGTACTCTAGTCCAATACTGTTCAGTTCTTACTTCTCACCAACAGGGGGCACCAATGTACAGCATGTATTCATTTAACTCGCTTGTGAGTCACACTGTTAACACAACAACACCGGAACATTCCTGTGGTGGAGAGTTCAGGACGGGGGCGAGCGAGGACGCCGTCAACTCTCTCTCACCTCGCACATGAAGATGTCGAATATCCTGGTGGCCACGGGCAAGGGGAAGGAGGTGAGGAAGATGGTGAGGAACCAGGAGGACGCGTACATGGAGGTGTGGAAACTTTGGGCTTGGAAGTGAAGGTGGAGTTCAGGGAGATGCTCCTGGGAGAAGAAGGGGGAGGAGACTGTGAGAAGGGGCGGAGACACACCAGGTCGACCAGGGGAGATTTCTGTTCAAATCTGTTCTGTTTTTTACTCTCTCAGAGAAGCATACTGTGTTATTTATCAGGGTCGTAACATCACGGCTGAAGGCCTAACTCAGTATGGAGTCAGACTGTCGCTTCGGCCTGTGAAAGGTCCTACCTGGATCATACATTCAAACTGGTACATGCAGAGTCCCAGCTCAGCCATGCTGGGTTTGAAGAGCTCTCTCAGTCTGTAATCCTGCATCAGCTTCACAAACACACAGAAGGCCTCTTCCTCTGGCATCTGGGAACAAAAAAAAAAAGAGGCAACTTTTTAATAAATCAGCGTTCCTACAAATTCCCTCATTTACACCGTGCAGATAACCTACAGGATCCAATGTGATTGGTTGTCTGCCGTGTGGTTGCCGGGCGGATTACCTGCATGAGCAGAAGTCCGACAATAAAAGCACTTCCTTGACAGTAACCAACCTCTCGGTCCACCAGGGAATAGGCCTTGGAGGAAACAGGAAACAATCTTCAGCAATGAGTCACGAGAGTTCCAGATAAGTAAACGAGGGGAAAAGCTCCTAACTAAGGGATTTCTAAGGTCAGACTGTCGACTCAGCTCTTCTTAACAACCCCGTGTTCAGGCAATTCAGCACATTGTAACGGTTCTACCTCAAAAATAGAACAAGTACCATGAACCTGCTAAGATGCTAAGGTCCTCTATGGCGTTCCTGCCTAACAAAGCCCTCTCCTCACCCCTCCTCAACCCTCACTCCTCCTCCTCCTCCTCTCCTCTTCCTCCTCCCCTTTCAGAAACATCATGTCTTTGCGCTCTGAAAGCTCACTGAGAACGTTCACCTTCATGACGTTGAAGAGGACTTCCTGTCCCGAGCTATCTTTTTCCTTGAAGAAGTCGTGCTCGGGGTAGGTGCGAGCGATGTCCCTCCGGATGAGCTTCTCGCAGGGCGACGTCATCTTCAACAGCTCTGAGTACTGCTCTTTGATGGGCATGTTCTGGGCATCGCACAGCAGCTGCCAAACTATCGCCCGGAAATGGTGAGGGATCCCTTTCCTGACTAGATCCTGTTTGGAGAGAATGAACCAAGACGGCTTCATGAGCACCTGAGGGGTCAGGTGGCAGAGTGGTTAGGGTGTCAGGCTAGTGATCAGAAGGTTATCAGTTCAATTCCTAGCTGTGACAAAATGATGTTGTGTCTGTGGGCAAGGCAATTAACCCCTACTTGTCTCTGGGGGGGGGGGGGGGGGGGGTAATATCCCTGTACTTGCTGTAAATTACACTGGATAAGAGCATCTGATGAATGAGATGTTCTTTTGCATATTTGAAGGGTGGCTCATGCAGACTTTGTCTCAAAGTTTGGGTGATTAGATCTAAAAAAGCGGTGTGGTGTTGTGACTTAGTTGAGTGAAGGATCCTTCTGGCCGCCATGTTCCTGTGTTCCCCAGCACAGCGCGTACCTCAGATCTTTTTGACTAAAAATAACCTCGTCAGTGAGGAACTCTGCAGAGTAGAATGATCCTTTAGCATATTATCACTGAGGAGACTCCATTAAGCTATTTCCACTAGTGAGAGAGGGCTTGTGTGTGTGTGTGTGTGTGTGTGTGTGTGTGTGTGTGTGTGTGTGTGTGTGTGTGTGTGTGTGTGTGAAGGAAGGTCTGGGCAGGGTGTGTGTGTGTGTGTGTGTGTGTGTGTGTGTGTGTGTGTGTGTGTGTGTGTGTGTGTGAAGGAAGGTCTGGGCAGGGTGTGTGTGTGTGTGTGTGTGTGTGTGTGTGTGTGTGTGTGTGTGTGTGTGTGTGTGTGTGTGTGTGTGTGTGAAGGAAGGTCTGGGCAGGGTGTGTGTGTGTGTGTGTGTGTGTGTGTGTGTGTGTGTGTGTGTGTGTGTGTGTGAAGGAAGGTCTGGGCAGAGTGTGTGTGTGTGTGTGTGTGTGTGTGTGTGTGTGTGTGTGTGTGTGTGTGTGTGTGTGTGTGAAGGAAGGTCTGGGCAGGGTGTGTGTGTGTGTGTGTGTGTGTGTGTGTGTGTGTGAAGGAAGGTCTGGGCAGGGTGTGTGTGTGTGTGTGTGTGTGTGTGTGTGTGAAGGAAGGTCTGGGCAGGGTGTGTGTGTGTCTCCCAGATGCTGAACTCATCAGACCAGATGTAGTGATCCACCCACACTGCCTTGCAGCAGGGGATCTCTCTGCCTTGTCAGGAGGTCAACCCAGACAAGGCAAGGCCTTGTGTTGGAACAATACACCCTCCTATCTGAGAGAAAGCTGTGTTCCCCTGCTCACAGCTCACTCTACACCCCTGGTACCCCCTTCTCTGCTTCCCACAGCTGGGACATGGAGCTCTCACACACACACGCAAGCGGAAACTTGAGAATTACACACACACTCGTGAATACGTCTAGAGAAACGCGCTAGGTTGCCGCTCTGCTGTGTGTTCGCACGGGGACGACTTGCAGAGGGGAGAAAAGCTTTCTAGGAAGCTAGATTCTGAGATGTTTTAGGAATCTAAATGAGTGCATTTGTTTAAGAGGTCTGCTGACTATGAACAAAGAATCAGCTGAGTTTGCTCCTCTCTGGCAGTAAAAAGATAGGAAAGAGAATGATAAAGATTTGTTAAGGACTTGACGTGATATATCATAAACCTTTTTTCTATGACTAAGATCTGTTCGCATGCTAACGATCGGCATTTATTTTAATAGCTTGGAACACAGTTCCATTGACCACCAGGGTGAGGCGCTGTCCGCCAGAACCTCTTGGCTAACCATCGCCCCTAAATTTAGACTCAAACTCATGCGTCAGGTACAAGGACAACACAACCACCATCACTCTGGTTAACCTTGCTCCTGTACAGATAACGCCCCTCTCTGAGCCTGAGATGTATCCTTCCACACCAAGGCCACTTCCCAACATAATCCCCACAGCTCACATTAACCCCCGGGAGTCGATTACCCAGAGCTCCGCCTCCCTTGCGGTGTCACGGCCGAGGTGTTGCAGTAAGCTGGTCGTTCACGATGCCGCCGGGAACGAGAGCTCACCTTCAGCTGCTTCTCCTTCTTCTTGCGGACGTCGTCCCACTCGTTGACGATGCGTCCCCACAGGATCCAGGTGTCTTCCTCCAGGTGGGACAGGTTGGACGAGGCTGAGGAGCTGGACACCAGAGAAGAGCCGCTGTTCCTCCTGGAGCCATTCACTGAACGCAGGGACTTACAGTCCGTCTCCAGCAACCTGCTCAGACACACACACACACACACACACACACAGACAAGACACACACACACAGACAAGACACACACACACACACACACAGACAAGACACACACACAGACACACAGACAAGACACACACACACACACAGACAAAACACACACACACACACAGACACACAGACAAGACACACACACAGACAAGACACACACTCACACAGACAAGACACACACACAGACACATAGACAAGACACACAGACAAGACACACACATACACACACACACACACACAGACAAGACACACACACACACACACAGACAAGACACACACATACACACACACACACAGACAAGACACACATACACACACACAGACACACACACAGACAAGACACACACACACACACAGACAAGACACACACACACACAGACACACAGACAAGACACACACACAGACAAGACACACACACACATAGACAAGACACACACACAGACAAGACACACACATACACACACACACAGACAAGACACACACACACAGACAAGACACACACATACACACACACACACAGACAAGACACACACATACACACACACACAGACACACACACAGACAAGACACACACACACACAAGGAGGGAGCTGTCAGAACTACTCTGGAGATAGTAAACACATGGCTTATCCGGTCTCTAAGCTGATGTGATGGAAGGGGTTGTTACAGAGGCGAGGAACAGGAAGCAGAACGTCTCTTCCTGGTCCTGAGTGACAGAGCATGTCCAGCACTGGACACTACCTCACAGAGCAACATCAAAGACTGAGTGCATTAAACAGAGCATCCATTAGGAGTTCTTCAACCTCTACAGTTTGTCTGCAGCTCTATCAGCATGTGAGTTTCACCTGAAACGCTGTCTGGGTAAGAAATAAGCGAGGCCGTGCATTAATCTGAGGAGTTCTGGCAGAGGAGCCCGCTCAATATTCTGGTGCTGTGCTAAAAATGGAACAGCAGATTTAAGAAGCCTGCGTTTCCAACAAGGAGCATTAAGCCCAAGGCTTCATGACAGGTACAGCACTGCAGCAGCACAAAATCTCCCTTCCTCCTACAGAAAATCGACATCTATAGATCCCACCTACAGCGAATACCCAACAGCTAAGTGGGTCAACAAACGTCCAACGTTATACTGTTGACATGTTTGAAACGGCTCTAAAAGTTGTGCTGTGGGGTGGGGGAGCGTGGGTGGGGGGGGGCGAGCGCTGTGCTTATCTGGTCTTGAACGTTTGACATGTCACCATGTGGATTCGTCAGGACCAGCTGAGGTGCCAGAGAGAGGGACAGGCCTCCCAGCCCACACAGCAGAGCCTGCAGACGCTCCACAAAAGACACGAAACCTGATCTCGGAAAAAGAAGACGAAGAGAAAAAAAACAAAAAAGGAAAAAGAGCCGAGGGCCTAGCGACTTCACACACAGCGACCTCCGACTGGATAGGGTTGCAGACGAATGTGGGTCACCAGGGGAAGGAGGCTGGACGGAGGGACAGACTGCTAGCAGATCGCTGGAGGGCTTTTCCCCCTGTCTGTCTGCACTGGAGGAAGCCTGAGCACAAACCAGCGTTAAGGAGGGAGATCCAGTTAATGCCGGCAACAGACTTACTGAAACAGAATAATAACACGTCCCAGTGGTGTCTTGTGCATTTGCTGTAAACAGATCAACCACTTTGTTCCACTTCCCACTGTTCTACATGTCATTGTATGCAGATAGAGTGAAAGGGTAATAGATTTACACTGGATGATTATCATCCAGCACATCAAAAAGGGCGGTGGGATCACTTAAGAAACACCACAGCCAGTTTATTGATCTACCTACATTTACATTAGCAAGACCGCTGAAACCAGACAGTCCAGTGAAACATTTCCCCATGTTCATGTCCACAGATCACCCAGAACCTGGTTCTTTACATTTAAAGAATAATAAGTAGCCTAATTCATGCGAAACTTGTGAACTGAACTCACATTTAAAGTCAACAAGTCAGCAGTGAAGCACGTTGCTTCAACTTTGCTAATCATTCACTAGACTCCAAACAGAAACGTTTTTTCTTTGCTTTTCTCTCTCACAGAGAACGCCACCAACAAACAAGACAAAAACAACGGGAACATCTCGAGCAAATCCAACTAAAAGAGGAAATAAAACCACGTAGCACCGCGTAACAAGGATAATGATGAAAACAGACACATAAAGAGAGATCTAACGTTGCCCTCGACAAATGACAAACACGTGACATGTTGTCCTGTTGTGTTGCACATCGCTGTCTGTAAATGAGCGAGCACGTGCTCAAACAAGAAGCCTGTAAGGGAAAGGCCTGCGCTCCATCTTACCAGGAGAAGTTCATGGTGCTTCAGTCATCTCTCTCTCGCTCTCTCTCTCTCTTCCCTGAACCTTCTGGAGAATCTGGCTGGGATCTGAGCTGCTGTAGGGACTGAGGCCCAGACCTCCCCTGCATGTTTACTGACTCTATCTCCCTCTCCCTCCCTCTCTCTCTCTCTCTTTCTCTCTCTCTCTCTCTCTCTCTCCCTCCCTCTCTCTCTCTCTCTCTCTCTCTCTCTCTTTCTCTCTCTCTCTCTCTCTCCCTCTCCCTCTCCCTCCCTCCCTCTCTCTCTCTCTCTCTCTCTCTTTCTCTCTCTCTCTCTCTCTCTCTCTCTCTCGCTCTCTCTCTCTCTCTCTCTCTATCTCTCTCTCTCTCTCTCTCTCTCTCTCTCTCTCTCCCTCTTATCTGCCCTGCTAGGTGCAAAGGGACCTCTCCAAACACACACACACACACACACACACACACACACACTAGTCTGGGCATCACATCAGTGGGGGTCATGTGCAGTAGTTTTGAGCGGTGGGCTAGTAATCCGAAGGTCTCCGGTTTGAACTCCGACTGTGGCAACATGACGTTGTGTACCTGGGCAAGGCACTTCACCCTACTTGCCTCAGGGGTGAGTGTCCTTGTACTTGCTGTAAGTCGCTCTGGATAAGAGCGTCTAAATGTAAATGTGAAATGAATCATTAGCTGGGACATTGCCTCGATCTCACGGTGTGTTCAGGCAACACGTGATTTGCGCCCCGATCGATCCGATTGTCGGTACCTTGTCAAAGCCTAAACATCACCCACAGCAAACAAGCCTTGGAGAACAGGTGCACAGAGTTCAAAGGTTATCTGTGTAGTGGATTCGCTACACAAATAACATTCGTTCTGAACATGGGCTTTGGCCTAGCTCTAGATAAACCTGGCACTTCCTGTGTGTGATGTGACAGATCAGGAAGTGATGTCAGTCAGGGGGTGGGAATAACAAAGCTCAGCTGTGTGCCTACTCAGAGGGGGGGGAGGCAGGGGTCAAAGCTCAGGCTGGGGGTCAAAGGTGACAACAGCTTCTGTCAGTTTTTTTTAGAGTAGAGGAACACACTTGAATCTGCTCTTTCAGGAAGGGACATTGACATGCGTGTGTTTAAGCAGCACTGATGTGATTAAGAAAATGGCACGAAATAAAGAAAGAAAGAGGCAGGTGGAGGGTTTCTGCTCCAATCAGGGCCTGACTGATCTGATCACATGACACAACTGTCAGGAAAAGGCCAGGAGATTAAAAAGAAAAACATCTGGGGTTGAATCAGGGATTCGTGCTCAGGCAGCGTGTTCAGTCAGAAGGAGGGGGGGGGGGGGGGGGGTGGAGAGGGAGGGGGGGTGGGGGGGGCTGTCAGTCTTGATACAAGACCACATGTCTCACTTCTGCTTGTGTTACAGAGTGAAAGCTAGCCACCCTCATTAGCCATGCTCATCGCTGCTCTTTTGAAGCACTAGTAGTCTCAAGAAGCCAAAGATAAAACTGTAAAACCCATCTGGTGAAAAAGACAAGCCTCTGGAACAATCTGAGGAAAATTAAGATACCGTTAAGATTTAATCGGACAGTATTTATAGTCATGTGGCTGAGCGGTTAGGGAGTCGGGCTGGTAATCAAAAGGTACCTGGTAAAAAGGTACCATTTCACCCTCCTTGCCTCAGGGGAGAACGTCCCTGTACTTGCTCTGGATAAGAGTGTCTGCTAAATGACTCAATATAAATGTATATAGGTTTATTGCACTTAAACCTGGTAACATACGTACTAAATGACTGATCTTCTCAACCCAGGAAGAAAGTTGTTTTTGATCTTGAGGAAGAAGTGAGAGGGAGAACATTCAGATCTCCAGACTTCCTCTGCAGCAAACAGGAGCAGCATCCCCTGTCTATAAACCTCTCCACCACCGTTTCCATGTCAACCGCAAAGATTGCACTTAAAAACCATGGAGAGAGCTTTAGAAGGGAGGAGAATTTCCAGGGGCCACTCAAGGGCAACAAACACACTTGAATCCAGCAACGGTTTCGGTTTGGTACAATTTGCTGAGCCACATGACTCCCTATCATAGTAGCGTTACGTGAGCTGAACCACTTACCTGTTTTGCTCCTCCAGTTTGGCCAGGAGCTCCACCTCGTCGGGGCTGAGCTGGGCAGGGGAGGACGGGGAGAGGGCGGGGGAGGACAGGGAGGTGGAGGAGGAGGTGGCGGTGGTCTGCAGGGACGTGGGCGTGGCCACCTGGCTAGCCATCTGACTGACCGTGTGTGACACCGAGTTCTTGACCCATGAGAGAGTAGAACTCAGTTTGCCTGCAACCTTGTCTGTCGCCACCTACAGGCGGGGAGGGGAGAGAGAACGGAAATCAGATGTTGACTTTGCAAACAAAACAAAAAAACTCTTTTGCTTTGATATCTTTAGATGAAGTTTGACATTTGACTTCTTTTTCAAGCTAACTGTTTTACAGTCCGGTTCTAAAACCGAACTTTTGACAGTTAAACTTCCTTCCTGGTCTGGTATTTTGGATCTGTTCGCCCACCTTGGGGTATCTGTCTCTATGGCCAGTCATGACGACAGAAACAGTTCGTAACTTATCTTCAATTATTACCTCTGCACCTTCCCAAACTGTAAGTCCAAACATGACTAGAGTACCGGCTTATTAATGGACTTACTAAAAGGTGGATGAAAGTCTTTTACAAGCTGATGATTATCTTAAGTGAGAAGTAGCTGACATTTCAAGATCAAATGTGTTCATCTTGCGGCTGCAGAATACACAATGTTCTCACTATTAAAGTGACAAAAGCACTGAGGACACAGGGCTGATAGTGTTAGACTGACACTTTACACTATTCTATCTGAATAAACTGGACTCCACTTGTTAGAATGTCAACAAGACAACCCAGAACTTTTATAATAGGTCAAATTAGTATTACCCAATGTTAGCATATAACATAACCAACCCATTCTAACTTTCACAAGAACATTCTAGAAGAAATCCACTGACGATTCTAACTAAACACTATAAAGACTGTCCCTGATACCCCACAAGACAAAACATGAAGCTGACTAGTTTAGAAGCTTGGCTAGACTAGTTACTGATGTAGTTAAGAGCTAACACAACACAACACAACACATAACTATAACATCCGTGTTATAGAATACTACCTGAGGAGAGCTAATATTGCCAGAAAGGACTTTGGGCTATATTCCCTTCAGAAATCCAACATGCAAGTCAATCAACAAAGGCCAGCAGGAAACACAAACAAACAAATAAAGTCATTGTCATTAACCTAAAACAAAATAAAATGAGCCTCATCCAATCGACTTTTCACAGATAAATCCCCCTTGAAGGACTGTTGTCCGCCTACGATCAAGAGGCATTTCAGCTTTGTCACATGAGGATCACAGTCTCATCAAGGGGTCAAAGTGCTTCTTCAGGAAGTGAGATATTCACAGTGCAGAGTTTAAGACCAAGTGCAGTCTGACTCAAGTCGTTTGTCTGTTCCAGTACAGCAACAACAGTCAGCAGAATGAAACCGGCCTGGAATTCACAGAGCTACACATTCTTTTGAAAGAGCACGTCAGTAGAAACCTGTCGTCTTACAAAGGCTTGTCTAGTTTACGCTGTCTACTACGCAGAACTACGTAACAGGAGGAAGTTTGGGGTGGGGCTCTTTGGGTGGCATGAGACAGGTCTGAAAACTTTCCTATCTTGTCCTGACATCTAATGAGTCATACGTTGATACCTGATGGTTATATAGATAAAACACACAATTACAATATGATTCCTAACAACAGACAAAGACAAAGCGCTGTTGAAAGACTGAAATTAACAAACATAATAGACTGGTGAGAGGAAAAAAATTATGAGAAATAAAGAGGGGGACAAAATAGAGATAAAAGAGATAAAATGAGACAGAAAGATTAAAAAGACACAGAGAAATAGACAGTCAAGTACTTTCTTTATTTGGGTGTGTTTGTAATGTGACTTCTCTCTTTTCTCTTTCTAGAAATGTCCCTGACTTGTGTATTTTCTTACCATGCTTTAGAGAATGTACAATTGTCAAGAAGACGCACGGTATCATTCAGTGTGAATACCCTTCTGTAATGCTGTGGATACCAAGAAGAAGAAAAGACAGAGAGAGAGAGAGAGAGAGAAACAGAGAGAGCAGATGTTACCATGCTGTGGGTATGAAAACATCGACAGCTGCTTTCCTGGACACGCACACTATTGGGCTTCTAATATTCTACCAGCAACAAGTCCCTGCAGCACTGTGGGAGCAAAGCTACAGAAGACAAGGAGTGATTAAACACATGGCCAACATGAACTGTACACACTGCCAAGCTACACTCACTGGCTAGGCTATAAGGTTAGCAAAACTCCCTTCTACCCCTGGGATTACTGAGACCAGGAGTCCTTTCTTGATTCACTTGACTCACACCAGGCTGTGACAGAGTATGTAGGCGTCAGGCTTGTTCTGAAAGGTAACAACATCATCCTCTCTCCCTGACCTCCTCCATTATTCATCCAGAGGTAATTTACTGCATGAGAAGAAGACCGTGCACACGCTCAATGATACCCCCTGCATTTTGATTAAGCTTAATGAGGTGCGGTTCGAGCGCATGCTCAGACAGGGAGTGTTTGATTTCCTTTCCTCTCATCTACCAGGCCAAATCTATTAATCCCACCCCTCCCCTCCCCCCACCCCCCTCCCCCAAAAAGGCCAAGTCATTAAACGTTCCACAGTCTCTCCTATCTGGGCTTCATCACTCACAGCGGAGCTGGGAAAGCTATTTGCTGACCAGCCAATGTGCTCCGTCAAACCCAATACATATCCTGCCCATTGCAGAATAACAGGAAACTGGAGCCCCAGAGTAGCAGTGTTTTTAGTGCTACACCCTTTACCTGACCCAGCTCTTTAAAAAACCCAGGCACCTGTTCTGAACTCAGTGGAAACTCTGACGTCATCATGTGATGTCATTGCTCGTGCGAGATGTCAACAAAAGGTTCTAGGCTCGTGGTATAGGTCAGACTTTGGGCGGGTGAGGTAATGACTGTGGTTCTACTGCACATTCATCTTAGAAAAACACTGATTTATAAGCTCTTCTTAAGGCAAAGTGATGGGGAAAGATCTTGACAAGGGCTGTACATAGGACTACTCAATACAGAGATCTTACAGTAGCACTTCAATGCACTCAGACCAGCACTTAATCACTGAGTCAAGATCGGTTTTGTGTACAGTGACATTATTGTCCAGCACTTATAATTAGCGCAGGATCACATTACAAACAGCTGGCTATGCCTCAGTGATGCACAATGATTCAGCTTAAGTCAGTATAGTCAAGAACAGTCCGAGCAAATATATTTTAACTGTTCATTGCCATCCTCCGTTGACAAGTCTTTTTTTCCCCGTTATTATTTATTAAAACTCTGTCTTTCCTCTTTTTTCCTCCCTATTTACTTCATTTTATTCTCCAAATTCTTAACCGGCTCTTTGGGAAGCAGTAAAACTGTTTAATTCTTTTAATTTAATTGTTTAACACCAGGAAGAAGACGTTAGTGAGAGTGAGACTTCTTTGAAGAAATATCTCCAGTGTACCATGTCAGGCAGAACTAAGCAGGAGGGGGGGGGGGGACACACACTGGGACTGGAGACAAAAGCACAACTCCAGCTTGTTCCAGGGAACACTGTAAATCTCCAGCCCTGAACACAGTCAGCTAAACCTTTTCTCCTCCCCATTGTGATTAAAGAACAGACCCATTGAGTCTCCTTAGGGACAGCTTGTGTTTCCACATGCAGTGCTTCTCTACATATAAAACCATGGTCCCCCAGGTATTTGCAATATGTGCAAGAATCGCTGGGGAATTTTGTTTGGGTTCTTGCAATAAAAATAAATACAGAATTTACTGCATTTTGCGGTTTACCAGAGAACCCGCATCCTCATATGTGAACCTTTCTATGAGTATTATGGTATCAGCTGAGGCTAGTGTAGGTTACAGTTTTAATTCTTTACACGCATTCCACTCTCCGGCTGTGCCTGTTAAGGTTCATGTGTAAAGCAGCGTTTTTGTTTTGGCAGGGAAACCAGGGGAATGAATGGGCCTCTGAGACACACTCTGCATGTGTGATGATGATGATGAACAGCAACCGGTCTGGAGAGATTCCGCCTGAATGAAGCCTCGGCAACACGCTGATGAGATCAGGACTCTGGACACGGTATTACCACGGTAGGATTCAGCCTCAGCGCACCACATCAGTAATGAGCGATAAATTCTGACTCGCTGTTTTAACACTTCACCCACCAGCTCACAGCTCCGAAAACTAGATATTATCCTTTATTTGTAAGGTTGTTGTTTATTTATTTATTTATTTATTTCAAATGTCAAGAACAAGTCGATTTATACTTAAATAACACTTATTTTTTCTAATAGCTTCTTCAAAATGAAACCGTTTGGACTGCTGCTGTGTGCCACGACCAAATTCCATCTGGCAGGCTTCAAATAAAGTATCTGCGGTGGGGGTGACACACAAAGAGGGCCGACAGAAGGAGCTCACAATCCTGTTCAAGAAGAAAAGGCTTTCAGTTCGCACAAAGAGGACATCTTAGATTGGTCCAGTGTACACTGAGGATGTTAACAGACCCCCTTAGGGATTTTCTCCACTTTACGACCACCTATAAAAAGACACGCAAAATCAGCTGGATATTTTCCTGTCTTAAATGTGTGGTCAGGACCAACATCCCTATGACGGTTTCACACACTTGTTTAAGATGAAAGAAGTATGATTTTCAATTAAATGACATTACAATAGCCTGTAAATATACCACACTAAAGAAAGACCTATGTCTTTAATATAGACTAGGCCTAAACACACATTTCTGTTGCTGTTTTTATTGACCCCAGCTGTGACCTGACAACCATACTGCTGTCTTTGCTTGAGGTAAAGAGAGTACAGCTCTTTGAACACAGACCCAAAAGATCTTGGGCAAGTACAGACAAGTGATTTTCTGGTAACAGATGTTACTCCAATCTCAGGGCACAATCAACACCTTCTTCCCAAGAATGCTAAAAGAAGTTTAACTTTTATTTTTATTAAGCAATTCGTGTTATCTTGAGTCCCTTAGAGAGTTATATCTGAACTATAATGTGTAAGGAATGTCTCTTTGGCGTTCAGCAGTTTTAAAGTAGTAAAAAACCCAAAAACTAGGCCTTAGATCTACCAATGCATTAAAGAACAGACTATGGTGAAAACACACAAACACAAGGCAATAGGCCAGTTGAACATAAAACGTTGACACTTCTTAGTATTATTTGATGCAACAACGTTAACAACAAAGATCTACATGAAGTGGACTGCAGTGTGTGTTATTATTCAGTTCTGTCAGATCACACTGTGCAGTAAGGGCAGCTGTTTACCCCGAGTACATTAGTTTATGAAAAATATACCCCTTAGAACTTTAGACGACATTTAGTTTTTAAAACTACTCAGTGTTTTAAAATAGCACCAACACTGTGCCAGTTTGGCATTTACTGTTGGCAAACTTGATACAAGTGACAAAATATCAGTCAGGAGGGTGAGTCTGGAGAGTGAGTCTGGAGGGTGAGTCTGGAGGGTGAATCTGGAGGGTCAGTCTGGAGGGTGAGTCTGGAGGGTCAGTCTGGAGGGTGAGTCTGGAGGGTGAGTCTGGAGGGTGAATCTGGAGGGTCAGTCTGGAGGGTGAGTCTGGAGGGTCAGTCTGGAGGGTCAGTCTGGAGGGTCAGTCTGGAGGGTGAATCTGGAGGGTCAGTCTGGAGGGTGAGTCTGGAGGGTCAGTCTGGAGGGTGAATCTGGAGGGTCAGTCTGGAGGGTGAGTCTGGAGGGTCAGTCTGGAGGGTCAGTCTGGAGGGTCAGTCTGGAGGGTGAATCTGGAGGGTCAGTCTGGAGGGTGAGTCTGGAGGGTCAGTCTGGAGGGTGAATCTGGAGGGTCAGTCTGGAGGGTGAGTCTGGAGGGTGAGTCTGGAGGGTCAGTCTGGAGGGTGAGTCTGGAGGGTCAGTCTGGAGGGTCAGTCTGGAGGGTCAGTCTGGAGGGTCAGTATGGAGGGTCAGTATGGAGGGTCAGTCTAGAGGGTCAGTCTGGAGGGTCAGTATGGAGGGTCAGTCTGGAGGGTCAGTATGGAGGGTCAGTATGGAGGGTCAGTCTGGAGGGTGAGTCTGGAAAGTACATGAAACCTCTCATGTTTACTAACGCCTGGTTGTGTTTACTTCTACCGTCGTCCTAACAAACAGCAACACGATGACGCTGTAATGAGAAACTCGTCTGTGTTTTTAAAATGAATAAAGGCAGAAACTGGACTGGAAAGAATAAATACTTTTTTGCCCTGCAAGTCTTGTGTTTATTTGATTTGTTGTACGTGATCACAAACCCATCCTGTACCGGGCGGAGCGGCCTGCAAAAGCAAGGAACTGCAAAGCGGCGGTGACACCGCAGGACTGCCCGGGTTACACTTACCCAGCGACTTCTCAGTAGAGAAGGGTAACTCCCTGGGACAAAACCATCATTCTCTTATTCTGCATACAAACTATAGCAAAATACACATTATATCATAATGCCATCTTGCTCCCAAATTCTATTGATCCGACTACCCAGAATCAATAGTTTTATACTATGTTTACTGCATGTTTTCCATGTAGTTCAGCATTAGATACTGTATTTCCCCCATTGCTGCTCAGCATTCAAACACTCCAGTCCCGGCTTACCTTGAAACGTTTTTAATCCTTAGAAATTTAAAGGGGTTAACTTTCCATGGATCGGATCGTGCAGTAACCACTGCCATAAAAAAGAAGAGTTTTAATGTAAGTTGTTTAATGTAATACAGCCTAGCTGGTTTCCATCAGCTCATATATATCCAGTACATGGAGCCCGGATACGTGGACACAATGTCGCCTTAAAGAGATCCCAGTGTTTATATCAGTCTAGGGGCCACATGTTCCTGGGATTTGTGGTAGTTTGATGCCATCTAGTGGTTTAAACATGGAACTGCACGTTGCACTTTTTGCCAGTGTCAAAATAGTTACATTTAGTAAAAAATTTTATTGAAAGAAAGAATGAAAACATGGCACAATAAAAGAGTTACATTTATTACATTTTTTATTGAAAGAAAGAAAGAAAAAAACATGGCACAATGAAAAAGTATAACTGTGAGATAGAAATGTCATAAAGAAAATAAAGCCAAATTTAGCAGATTTAA
This sequence comes from Neosalanx taihuensis, assembly GCA_030340665.1. Lineage (NCBI taxonomy): Eukaryota > Metazoa > Chordata > Actinopteri > Osmeriformes > Salangidae > Neosalanx > Neosalanx taihuensis. Next base: position 4,717,456 of record CM059308.1, read on the forward strand.
AATAGTTTTTGCCAGCCAATTTTACCGAAACATTAGACCTCACAGACGAATGGCGACAGGAAATATTCAGATTTATATTCATTCTTTATTCAGACACACCCATTTGACTGTTCAGACAACATGTCACCCAATCAGACAAGCCAATAAAGAAGACGGTCATAACAATGAGGGTGTGGTCAACCCATACCGTGAATTAGACACTAAATAACAAGGAAATGACGTTGCCCAGGCAACCAGTTAATAGTCAGGAACAGCAGTTGGACGTATGAATAATAATATTTCACCCATCACCTTATTACATTTTTTACAGATATGCAAAAACTGCAATAACAATTTTTGGGGGGCGGTAACTGTCCTAACCATAGACGTGTCTATGGTCCTAACAGGTGCCCCTGTCTGGGGCAGTAGGGGCCAGAAGGGGGCAGTCTTCTAATTTGCCTCTAGTTCTTTTCTCTCCCATGTCCATCCTGAGCAGCAGTATTTTTGGCGCATGCGCGCTGCGGTCTTCCTTTTCCAGTGCAGCGGAGTCAAGCTCAGTCTTTGACTCCAGGCTCCTGTCTTACGAGACAGAAAAGACTGCAAAATGGTTAGTAAACTACCGCAATACGAGCCTCCATCCATGCCGGAGTCATAATACTAAAGATATGTGCCGTCAGATATCAGATAAATCTTTTATTAAATGTGGATGAAGGTAGATTATGTCTGGCTGGACTCTCACCGAGGGCTACCCAAACGTGGCTTAATGGCTGCCTCCTTGATTTAACCGCTTCCTGCACCCCGTAGAAATCCCCTTTTTCCTATTATTGCGTGCTTTTGTTGAGAGGAGTGTTTATTAAATGTTGTCAAGATTGTTCAGTCGTGCACAAGCAGAATAGTTTCTGTTGCAAGGGTCCTAATAGTCAACCCTAGCTAGGCTAATCATGCTAGTTCACCCCCATTGAATTGCGATGGTACTTGTGACAGTTACTTTAATGAAAAATGTGGTCTTTATACATGTTCACGATCATCAGAAGAGCGACAGTCTTTGATTATTCACATTTCCATTGGTAGGGTTTCGTTAAAGTGGTGAAGAATAAGGCCTACTTCAAGAGGTACCAGGTGAAGTTCAGGAGAAGGAGGGGTAAGAAGCACCATCACTACCATCTAACTCTAACATGGATCTGATTCATAACCACAGGCACTATAATGATTCCACATCTTTATCTTTAACACGATTCATCTTTAACATTATTTATGTGTGTCCAGAGGGAAAAACTGACTATTTCGCTCGCAAGCGCCTGGTCATTCAAGACAAGAACAAATACAACACCCCAAAATACAGGATGATCGTCCGTTTCTCAAACCGTGACATCGTTTGCCAGGTGAGTCAAACTACCTCTTCAAAACAAGGACTAGGGATTTCCCAATTCCTGCCTAATCCAAGTGTGATGCAGGTGTTGCTGCTCTCCAAGTTAAATCTCTGACTGTTTTCTCAACAGATTGCCTACGCCAAGATCGAAGGTGACATGATCGTGTGCGCTGCCTACTCGCATGAGCTGCCCAAGTATGGGATCGCCGTGGGTCTGACTAACTATGCAGCAGCCTACTGCACTGGTCTGCTGGTGGCCCGCAGGGTGAGATCATCCACTGTGACCAAGCCAAGGTTTGAAGGGGGAACCGGTGTCGTTCTATAACCTCTCCTCTCTCTCTCTCTCTCCAGCTCCTGAACAAGTTCGGCTTGGACAAGGTGTACGAGGGCCAGGTGGAGGTCACAGGTGATGAGTTCAACGTGGAGAGTGTTGACGGACAGCCAGGTGCGTTCACCTGCTACCTGGATGCTGGTCTTGCCAGAACCACCACTGGTAACAAGGTGTTCGGAGCCCTGAAGGGGGCTGTGGATGGAGGCCTCTCTATCCCCCACAGGTGAGCTCACCTCCCTGTTGCCATGGCGTTTTTCTCGGTGGGGGGGGGGGGGGGGGGGGGCAGGAGCTGTCTGCTGCTTGATGATACACTTGAAACTGAGCAAAATGTAGTTGGTCCTTCATTTGCATTGGTTGATGTGAACCTGTTTCAAGACGGGGCTGACAGCAACAAGCTACGTGTTGTTTTAGGGGGGTGTGTATTGTCTTATAGATAGTGTGTAGTTTGTGTGTAGGGGAGGGGGGGGGGGTGTAATGGACTGTGTTACCCCCCTGTCTACCCCTGCCCCTGTCTGAGCCTCTGACATCCCCCCCAGCACCAAGCGTTTCCCTGGATACGACGCTGAGAGCAAGGAGTTCAATGCCGAGGTCCACCGCAAACACATCATGGGTGTCAACGTGTCCGAGTACATGAGCCTACTGATGGAAGAGGACGAGGACGCCTATAAGAAGCAGTTCTCACGCTTCATCAAGAATGGTGTAGCCCCTGACATGGTGAGTCTACCCTCCAGAGCTGCTCCAGTAGGGAAGCCCCTGCCTGTGTGGGAAGGAAACCCCTGCAGTCGTAATGCCTCGGATGCTGTGTTGTTTACCAACCGTGATCCTTTTTGCTTTTATCGGTTGAAATTGTTGACGTTCTTAAGTGCTGACTACAATGAGGATGGTTTTGTGCACATATGATTGAACTAGTTTCCCCTTAATATTGAATCTATAACTGTGGACTTGTCTACACGTGGCTAAATATCTGTCCCTTAAGGATATAAGGTTTTTTATGTATCTATAATTTATTAAAAAAATACTATCCTTCCACATTAGGAAAGAGTTTTCCAAACTAGAATTAGGCGGTAAAGAAAATGTTTTTAATCTATTTACAGATTGAGGAAATGTACAAAAAAGCTCATGCATCCATTCGTGAGAACCCAGTCCATGAGAAGAAGCCTAAGAAGGAAGTCAAGAAGAAGAGGTGAGTCAACATCCTGTTTGTTTTGCGCTCATTCAGGTAGCGTTCCTGTCTCTTTCTTGCTTGGTGTTGGGGTGCTGATGTTTACATGTGTCGCAGGTGGAACCGTGCTAAGCTGTCCCTTGCCCAGAGGAAGGACCGTGTTGCCCAGAAGAAAGCCAGTTACCTCCGGGCTCAGGAACAAGAGGCTGCTGACAGCTAGAGGCATCTTATGACGTTTCTAATAATGGAGGAGAAAAAAGTGATTTGTGGTATTAAATCTATTGGAAAGAAAAAAACTCAGTCCTCTGTCTTATTTCATCACTTAAAGCAGCTTGTTTGTGTTGAATGATTCCACTTTTAATTGAAAATGTTTGATCGCTTTTGGTGTTTTGTGGACTAACTGAAGGTGAGGGATTTTGACCATTTAATGGGATGTTATCAGATCAGTCAGATATTTATATTTTTGCAACACCTGTTTTCTTGAGGGGGAAATTAGATCTAGTTAGTTTCTAGTTCTGTTTAATTCTAAAATATTTACGTTAAGTAGTTTACGTGTTGTACTGATGGTAACATGAACTGATCTGGATACAGCACCAAAGAGTAGGAATCCAATATTCACCTTACTGGTGTATAATTAACAGGTTCGTGTACAGTTGTGTCCATGGTGGACGATTTATGTGAGAAGCTATCTGGTGGTCTGAGTTGAAATTTAGCAAATGTAGATTTTTTTTAGACATAGCTCAATGGTTAATCATGTCCACTCATTTTAATGTTTTACATTTTACCGCAGCTTCACTCCTTTATATGAATTATATATATTTTACAGTATTATATTCTCGCAGCCTGCAGGTTATCGATGACGTTTACTCTCCCGCCTCCCTGGCCCCGCCCCTCTGGCCCCGCCCCCCTCAGCGACACCTTGATCCAATCTTGATTAACGCGCCAGAGATAAACATGGATAACAAAAATATATAGGTCAAATATATAGGTCTAAAGTACAGAATAAAGAGAAATACAGAAACTGAAGCGTCCAAATGTTCTAAGATGATCAAAACAACAAAACAACAAAAGACAGCCGGTAAGCTCTTGTTAAGGTCCTCAAGAGCAATGCAAGATGTAAACAACAGCCCTGCTAAACGACATTGTTAGTAAAACACCGTTAATGTATGAAACATATTTTATATTCAGCAGCAGCCTCTATCCTGTTAACAGTGAAGAGCTCCAGGCCCAGTAACGTTATCAAGCTCCAGTCATGAACCAAAACACCACAACGGGCAGGTAGGATCTTCATAGAGTTAAGATAAAGTATTAGAAGTTTTGAACTAAAGTGGGCTGGTGTAAGACATGAAACTCATGATGTTAAATATTGTCTTCAAAGACTTTAAACGTAGCAATTTAGATTTCAAACTTTAAAACACTTATTACTTCCAGTTCCATGTGAAGTATTGGGATGGGAGAGGGTGTATCTGGTGCATTGAGTATAATGGAAAGTGGAGCGACCCATAAATATAGCTTACATATAAAGACATGTATACATATTATATCATACATACCTATACATATATAAACTTCATATGTATAAGCTTGGTGTTGGGGACTTGCTCTTAGGGGTCTCTGCTGGAGTTAGGAGGACCTTGCATGATGGAATTCCAGCTATATTTTATCAATGACCTGGGATTTGGGTCCAAATCTGCTGTGGCTGATCTGAATGCTTTACAACTAAGCCACTGGGGCCACACTCCCCCAACCTGGAAAATTCTCTATTTATTATCTATATTTTTGGATGAAAATACGAAAGGGGTTAGTGCGACCTTTCTGGATGAAAAAACGAAAGGATTTAGTACGATTTTTATGGGATCAAATATCAAATACCTTCACTGGGCTGTCTGGAAGATAGAAGATCTGATCGTGAACAGACTACAAATTCATAAAGGCTTAATTTGTTGTCTAAGTACTTCAGTTAAATCAGGAATGCAACTTTCCATCAAACCGCAAGAGGGCAGTGTTAACCACATATTGAATAGTATCTAAAAGTATGAAGACTTACACTCTTGGGTAGGATTGACATTATTATGTCTTTAACTACATACTCTGAATGTCTGGGAAATGCATTTTCAGGCCTTGCTCCAAAAACGTATTGGTCTATCAACACATCAAGTCTTTCTTTTATAATTGCGTAAATCTTTTTTTTTCCTGCAGTCATCAGAAATTATGGTTATAGTTGATTATCCTTTACCACCATCCACAATTTTAATAGGACATCAAAATGTGGGTATGTAATTATATTTTCATAAATCCTCTTAGTTCTTAATGTAGGGAATATAACCTATATTTAGATAGAGACTCATAGTTATTGACCACTCCTAGATACAGGTCAAGGATATGCTGTCAAGAATGACAAATCTTGGTCCTTGCTGTACAAGCGAAGTGCACCACAATTTCAATAAAGTTTGTCATTATTGTACATTCTATGCTTGCTTTATTCATTGTCAAATGTTATCCCCCTATGCCAACCCTTCCGCTTTGCAAGAATAATAATTTAAAGACTAAATAAACATACAACACAATGGCATACATATTTATAAGATGTAAAACAAGATGATCTCTTAAAGCATGTCTTTGTCAACTTTCAAAAGCAGCACATCATTGTTTCTGTGAAGTTAGCAAGACATTTTCCACCAAAAACAAAGTTTTCCTCTTTCAGGTTTTAGGCACCTTCTCATTATAGCAAATCACTATGTTGACATATATATGTATTACCAAGTACTGTGTCTTTCGGAGAAGATTTATGTCACAATAGAAAGGAGTGTGGAGTTTTTTAAGACACGGTGACATCAATGTGAGGAATAAAACAGAATTTATGTTTGTACTGAAACAGAATGAGAGATTCCTACTTCAGAGAAAGACTGGAACGTGAGCAGAGATGAGAGAGAGGAGGATGTTTTAACCATGAGACAGCTGTGAGATCTCATGACTACAGGCATTTGGTTTCTTAGATCTTAGAGGAGGACCCTGTATAGATACAACAACAATAACACTGATAATCTTTTCCATTATAAACGTTTCAACAACAACGGTTTTCTTGTATTCATGAACTAGTTTATAATAGATTTGTTGCATGTGGATCTACTTAACATCATTCCATTGAATGTTCCTTTCTTGATGATTTAAAAACCTTATAGGTACCTTTTTTTAAATCAACGTACGCACTGATACATGAAAACATAAAATTATCTCGTAAACAATTCTTCAGAAGAAACTGGGCCATAAATGCCAGTTAACAGACCCCTTCATTTCTGACCCCAGATAACTTTTGCCTATATTTATAATATATATATATATCATTATATCATATATATCATATATATCATATATCATATATATATATATATCAATATATATATATATATTATCATTTCTAGCTTCAACGACCACACCATCCACCAAGCCATCTTTCTTTGAAAGTATGCTTAAAGCAACACCATTCACTCTCTGAGGTTTATAAGCTGAATGTATAAAAACTCATGTCAAATCTTCCTTATCACCCTCCTTGATCAAACCAGTGTACAGTGACTGCATGGGCCCCCTCTCAGCCTCCCCTTCTCAGCCTCCTCCTGAGGCCCCCTCTAAGCCTTCTCCTCTCAGCCTCCTCTCAGCCTCCTCTCAGCCTCCTCTCAGCCCCCTCTCAGCCTCCTCTCAGCCCCCTCTCAGCCTCCCCCTGAAGCCCCCCTCTCAGCCTCTCCCTGAAGCCCCCTCTCAGCCCCCTCTCAGCCTTTTCCTCTCAGCCTCCCCCTGAAGCCCCTTTTCAGCCCCCTCTCAGCCTCTTCCTCTCAGCCTCCTCCTCTCAGCCTCCTCCTCTCAGCCCCCTCTCAGCCTCTTCCTCTCAGCCCCCTCTCAGCCCCCTCTCAGCCCCCTCTCAGCCCCCTCTCAGCCTCTTCCTCTCAGCCCCCTCTCAGCCTCCCCCTGAAGCCCCTCTCAGCCTCTTCCTCTCAGCCTCCTCTCAGCCTCCTCCTCTCAGCCTCCTCCTCTCAGCCCCCTCTCAGCCTCTTCCTCTCAGCCCCCTCTCAGCCTCTTCCTCTCAGCCCCCTCTCAGCCTCCTCCTGAAGCCCCACCCCTTCATGGAGACCGCAGTGAAAAACGGAGATAGGTATTTAAAAAGTTTGGAGCAAAGGGACCGTACTCATTATACATGATCCTGCTTTATTCCACCAGGACCTTCCCTGTTGTTTTAACCAACAACTTGCTGTGAACTCTTCATTGAAAAAGAAACAAATCTTTAAATTTTTGGTGCCTTTGAACTGCAACAACTTCAACAAAGTTTTACTGTGACAATTCTGGAGATACTTTCTGGTACGTCAAGAGTTCAAGTTTGATATATTTTCCTCTGCCTGTCTGTCCAGCCGACAGTAACCTTCACATTTGTTATTGTGAAGATGTGATTTAAGTTATAAATGTTATTTTAATAGTCTTCTAGCATGTGCATGTTCTGTCTCCGACGTTATGACAGACTAAGATGCACTTCAAACTCATCAGAAACATTATAACTGGTCGCAAAAGTTTGCAAACAACTTGTACTTTTGCTTTGATGCATTTTTACAGTTTTAAAGTACATTAGTCACCAGTTTGGTTTATTCACGTGTGCAAAACTGTCAAACCGCTGGACCAAGTTATCGAGAAATAACGATGTATCTGTGTTTCAATGCAGATGTAGAGATAAATCAATATATTGATTGATTGTGCACGCATACTTTAAAAACAAAACGTTCTTCCAATGGATTATGGTTTTTATGATGTATATTAAACGCGTTAATTAGATACAATTTGACACGTGTGTTACACGTTGGATTGTTTATAGTTTCAGGTAACTGGGACCAAAACTTCCACCCATTATATGTAGATGAGGTATGACTATATGTAGTAACCTTACAGTCAATTACATGAATATCTGTTTTTGACATTATTGACAGTTTGCCAGCACTAGTCAGACCTCTATTATCTAAGAGGTGGAGAGACTCCATCGCCTGTGTAAGGAAATGAAGGTTAAGTAAGACCCAACACGCATGCAGAAACCATGACCTTTAAGCATTGACAACTCTGTTATGTTGTCAAATCAGGAGAGAAAAACCAAAACCATACACTGCTCTGACTAAAACAATGACAGAGTTTAGACAGAGCAAGTATGAGCTGTGCTTGTTAGTGCATGTGTGGGTTACCTTGCTCTGTGACTCACCAGATACTAGGTCACTCACTCACACAGGTACTGAGTGGGAACCTGTTTGTGCTTGTGCTTGGTGTGTCAGGGTGACTAATATGGAGGCCTGGTCCATATAGCTGTGGGGATTGTCATATGGTCAGGTCTTAAATGTTATTAGCGTAAACAGTATTCAAGAAGATTCTGGACTGTTCTAGTACAGTTTAAGATTAAGATTACTTGACTAACAGTAACACCCCCCCCCCTTTTAGTAAGAGCCCACCTCTCTAATCGGTTGGATTAAGCCTGTTGGCATCCATAGCCTTGATGGTATCACCATCAACACCTCACAGCACTTGGCATCAGTATTCAACTGCCTGTAGTACATCAAAGCAGTGTGTGGTTACCATAGTGACCCCATTCAATGTTTTATTGCGTAGAAAGTGTTGTTTTCTGCTGCTTTCATACACCCACAGTGCTGCTTGTGTCGACCTTCCCACTCAACTGTCAAACGTTACAGACACATGGCTTTACTGCTTACTGAAGGTTTAGCTCCATAAGACGTGGTTTGCTAATGAACACGTTGTTCATTAAGCAGTAGTATACCTTGTGTGATTGATGGTCAGCCATACATCAAATAAGATAGAAACTGAAGTGTAATTTAAACTGGACGGTCACTACAGTGTCATTTTAGTTCATGAAGTCACGTCTCTATGTTAAGTTTTATAGAGTGGGTGAGGTATTAACTTTCCTGAGAAAATGGTGAAGGGTTCTTAGATGATTCATTGTATTGTATTCATTGCCTTTTACTCTGTTATTGACTTAATCAAGTTATGAGTTGAAGATTAACTTTCATTGTGCTACTGAAGTGATACAGAGAACTAAATATTTAATGGCTACAGACCGCATATTCATTAATGAGGGCATGCTATAGATGTTACCGCTGTATTTTGAGACAGTTTGGCATTTAGTCTTACCGATTTACCAGTAGTGAGAGTCTTTCATAGCTTCTAATTATGTTCAGTTTACTGCCTGTCTTTGTCATGATGTCTTTTCCAGATCAGGTCTAAGTGAATTTGTAGCTCTGCTTGGATTCCTTTGCTCAGGTTTTAGAGGAGTCACATAAGGTGATTCTGCTGTTGCTGCAACAAAATCCATATCTTGAATCTATTTTAATCAAGCTTAAAGTCATTAAACTTGTTTACGGTTCGTGTGCGTCGGACATTAAGGTCTTAGTGTTTGTGGATACCTGACTAAAATTGCCGTGATGTAATACAGCCCCTTAAAGGGTACTCAGTCAGTCAGTGTTTGAGAGGACCCAGGAGTTGGTGTTTCTGTTCTAAAAAACAGTCTCCCTCTGACTCGAAACTCCCCCTCTCTGTTAAAAGGCCTGGGCAGTGAGACAGGGGGGACGGGGGGGGGGACGGGGACGACTGCAAATCAAAGAGAAGACACTAGTTACGCACAAGTGTAATATTTGTCGTGATTCTACAAAACGATGTTCCCCCCCCGGGGCCCACGCACCTACCAACCAGTGAAAGAACCCTTTGTCTCAGCAGCTGTTTGCGGTGGAGAGTCCAGCATCTCCTCTGTCCCTCCCACGCCCCCCCTCACCCCCCTCCCCCTCTCTGAGTGGACAGGTGAAGAGTTATGGTCCTCATCTTAAAACCTACATTCCACCTCTGGCATTGTGACCCACTCAAAACCAGCATGACTTCATGTGTTTATTCATTACAGGTTATTGACTGGGCGTAGGCCTCAGCTCTACTCTGGATGATAAAGATGAGGCCTTTACTCTGCTTGACTTGATGTTGTCTTGTACTGCAGACTTAATAAAGATGGATTACAGGAGTCTCGCACACCCTTATCTACAGCTGTGTTGGGAAGACGACATCTTCATATGTTTAAGTTATCCGCTCATATCAGCTCCCTCTTAATCCTTCAGATTTAAGAAGTATAGCGCCGTCTGTGGTCAGTGTTGGTCGGAGAGAGGGGGGGAGACCTCTGGATTTGAAGATCCACTGTACTGGCCTGTTAGCTGAGCAATACTGTTCCTGTGCTCCATTACTGCTCTGTTGTACAGATAATCCCCATGCTCTGAATACATGCTGTTTTAAGATAATCCTCGCCATTCACTGGCAAGACGTGAAAGCACTCAGCATTGAACTGGGGCTTACCGCTGCAGCGATATCCTGCTGCTTAAATCAGATGTTCAAAGCAAAGTTTGCTATTGCAATAATACTACTAGAACTACTGTAAATATTGCACATCTTTACGTAATTTCAAAATGGTGTGAATTTTGCTTCCTTTAATTTATTAAACGCCATCTTTATTCCAAGCTGCCGATGCCAGACTTTAAGGCACTTAGAGGAAGTCTTGTATATTAGCCTCCATGTGGGTTTAATGAGGTCAGTCGAAGTTGAACAGTTCAGTTGTGGTCTTGCTGATTAGCATGGTGAGAGGGTAGATTAAGCTGCCCCCTCGCCACACTGCAGTTATTAACGCTCTCAATAAAAGTGTGTTTAACGGCCCGTAGCGGGTTCTAAAGTGTTCCACAGCCACCCGGCCACCCTCGGCCACCTCAGGAAGACCCCTTCTAACTAGCTAAGGGGCAGGGGAGGTTTTGCTCCGCACCCCCTCGAAAAACTCACATGACTCCCAATTAGCCCTCCCAGATTAATCCCTGGTCCTCCGGACCACTGTCTTCCTTGTCTCTTTTCATTAGTCCCACCAGGGATATTAGCTAGATCCTAATTCCCTGCTGTTTGGCTGTGCTGACATACTCAAAGGTCTCTCTCTGACTCTCTCCCCCCTCTTTTTCCTTTCTCGTTGCAGCAGGAGCTCTGAGGCGTCTCCCTCTACGACCGTGCGGTCGAAGATTGTCCTTTTGAACTCTCCTGGGAAAGACCAGCTCGCTCGCCCGCCCGCTCGCCATTCCCTCGCTGGAGAATCTGCAGGCCAGAACTACGATGGCAGGCAGAGCCTTCAGATCCTTGCTACTCCTCACAGCCTGGTGCTTGGCATGTGCAGGTAAGATCTGTTTTAGTTACTCCACACACAAAGCCAACAGTTCCATAACGTCATTGTTATTTACATGCTAGAAGTGTGCCTGTGTGTGGTTTTGTGTGGAATATCTTTTCTAGTCTTTATCAAACCGTGAATTAACCAGAGGTGCTTGACTTGCCCTTTTCAAGGTGCTAGAGGAGAAGGAGTAGTTTTGTGTGGGCGAGCTGTGAATGTGCAGAGAAGAACACCCATTTTTCTTCTTCTTACACTTCAGGCCTCGTTAGGGCGAGTCTAGTGTTGCCTTGTTCCCTGACATGGTGGGAATTTCCCCCTGCTTCTCCTAGCATGGTTCTAGAGACGACACACGTCAAGGTGGGGGGATTTGTGCTAAGAAAGTGCTGACAGGTTCAGTCTTACAGGCCAAAGCACCCAGCAGGTCTACTGCTCCATGCTTCCGGATCCTCTGGTTTCCACATGTATCTGCCTGATTGATTGGAATAAGACTTTAGGCTTTTCCAAAACACTGTAAATTATACAGACATTTGACAGGACGAGGAGTGCAGAGGGAGAAACAAACAGCTAAACAAACCAGCTGATGACTGCAAAATATCTGTGGTTTTGTGTGTGTGTGTGTGTGTGTGTGTGGGGGGGGGGGGGGGGGGGTGGATTCCTAATGAATTCCAATCCACAACCTGACCTTTGTAAACCAGCAGAACCAGCATGCTGCCTTACACATGTACTACTCCTGTTTTGTGACATTGCTAGATTCCTATGTTCCTATGAGGTGAAGTATTAGATTGGATTATTTCACAGTCAAATCTGACATTTGACAAGCTTTGATGTTGATGTGATGAGCACATGCTTTGCCTAGGAGATATCCACAGGACATGCAAATCCTACCTCCATATAATGTCTCCCTGTCCCATTTAGTGGTCCATCCATGTTGAGTCTTTAAGTTCCAGCAGCAGGTAATGGTCAACCAGCCAATGATTTCTGATTAAAACTCAGCATAACAGGTTTGGAGGTTAAGATGCTTTGTTGATATTATTAGAGGCAATAGCTGAAGGATTTATATGCTATTTTGATAATCAGGAAATAGCAGGAGGGAAGATTGACATGCTGTTTTTTCCTCCTACTCTACTCTCTCTCTCTCTCTCTCTCTCTCTCTCTCTCTCTCTCTCTCTCTCTCTCTCTCTCTCTCTCTCTTCTACCGTACAGCAACATCTGTGTAAACAGTCACATCTGCCACTAAACTTGTCAGAACAGTGCTGACGTAATGTTTAAATTGATAAGTCTTCTTTCACCATAATGCAATCCAGGATACAGGCCATAACTCTTAAAAGTTAAAACAAAAGTACCTTGATGGCCTCGTTCCCATTCTCTCTTTCTTTCTCTCTCTCTCTCTCTCTCTCTCTCTCTCTGTCTCTCTCTCTCTCTCTGCCTCTCTCTATATCTCTCTCTCTCTCTTCTCTCTCTTTTTGTTCTTCTCTGTACTCTGACCGTGTGCTTTCCCCACCTTTCCAAAACCTTTATTCTTCTTAAAGACAGATTCTAGACCGGTTGTGCAGACTTCAAGTTTTCACAGTGAAATGGAGTCAGTCGGGAGCTACGCCAGATATGACATTAATTTGAGGCTGTTGCCAAAAACAACCTTCAACAGGATGCTGGTTATGCAGAAGGCACAATGCTCGGCTGGGGGTTCTCTGAATAACACACACGTTCATGCGTAGCAGTCTCCTGATGCTATTAGCTGACGGCTAATATAGATGAGTGACACAAGTTACTAGTGTGGAGGGTTCTTGTATTGATAGTCCCCCCCCCCCCCTTTTGAAACCATTTGTCTCAATTGGGTGATGTGATTTGAACCTGGGATAGTGACACACACACACATCAATAGTCCAAAAGTATAACTTGTCTTGAGCTGAAATATTAGCAGTTACAGAACAAAAGGTTCTTCTGTAAATCCACCTCTAGATCCTCGATCCTTCAGCTTTTTTCTGAAACCCTCCGTCTGAGAAGAGACAGCCATGCTGGATTGCTTAACAGCTGTAACCTGAGAAGGGGAGGTTAAGAGGAAGGAGGAGCGCGGCACACACACACACACGCGGTCGCCGGGGCGTCCAGTCCAGACCCCGACACACTCCACACACGCACAGCATGCCAAACCCGAGCGGTCCCTCCCAGCACGTAAAAGCAGATGTTGGTGTGTGATTCATGTGCAGGGAGACGGCTGATGCACGCAGCACACTGCAGCCTGGTGCTGGGGAGAGCGTCTGGGATGTTTACATAGCAACGAGAGCGTCTCTAATTACAGGCCTGTCCCCCCCCCCCCCCCCCCCCCGTCATGAGGGCCTTTATCTGAGCTGCCTCATCAGGGAGGACCTCAGCCTCTCTACCCTGCCTCCGTCAGCCTGGAGTCCACCTCAGACACTTTCCTCTTTTATTTATCTGGAGTGTTTGATTAACAGCAGTTTGTCTCTATCTCTCTCTCCCTCTTTTTCTCTCTTTCTCTTTTTCACTCTCTTTTGACACTCTCTCTCTCACACACACACACACACACACACACACACAAGCTCACCTCAAGCTTAGTTCTATGAGTCAGTCCGACCTCAACACCCCCTCCTGCTCCTGGAGACAAACAGTGCTTCTCTCGCTCTCTCTCTCTTTCTTTTCTCTCACTTTCTTTGTAGCCTCTCCCACCTCTTTTCCTCCCCTTCGATTCCACTCTGCCTCTTACTTTCCTCCTCTTCTATGTGTCTCTCTCTATATACAAACTGTATGTATTCCCCCCTTTGTGTCTCCCTCCCTCTCTCCCTCTCTCCCTTTCTCTTCCTCCCTCTCTGTCTCTCTCTGCCTCTCTCCTTCTCTGCCTCTCTCCTTCTCTGTCTCTGTCTCTCTCTCTCTGCCTCTCCTTCTCTGCCTCTCTCCTTCTCTGTCTCTGCCTCTCTCCTTCTCTGTCTCTCTCTCTCTCTGCCTCTCTCCTTCTCTGCCCCTCTCTCTGCCTCTCTCTCTCTGCCTCTCTCTCTCTCCACATGTATTTCCAGTGAGGGATGTGTAAATAATTTGAGCCAGAACCCTAATGGGAGACAGCTGGGGTGATCCCGCATTTTCCATTGTGTTTCGCAGCATGGTCGCATGGAGCCTTCAGAGTACGAGAGGACAGAAGTTATGTGGAGCGTGACTTCATTGAAGAAAGAGAAAGAAAAACACTACCCAAGTTAACTCGTGCTTCCCTGGTGCTGTAGGTGGTCAGTGTAGAGCAACGTACCGCATTGTGTCTTTATCCTGATTGGTTGTATACGAACACTACCAATACGCAGTCTTTCTCCTGATTGGTTGTATACGAACACTACCAATACTCAGTCTTTCTCCTGATTGGTTGTGTACGAACACTACCAATACTCAGTCTTTCTCCTGATTGGTTGTGTACGAACACTACCAATACTCAGTTTTTCTCCTTTCTCCTTAGTTTAGTGACGATGTGGCGACAATGAGGCGTCGTCTCCCACATTAGTGACCTTTGACCCCCCCCCTCCCTGAAAATGAACTCTTCTGTCATGACAAATGACTGGGGATGTCTCTGAAGGGGTTTCTCCTCTCCTGCTTCACCTTCTCCCTCTCTGACAGGTCCTGCTGAAAGATCTTGTCCCCCCCACTCCCCCCCACTCCCCCCTTAGTGGAAAATATCTCAGGGAAAGAGCGATGTGTTCTTCCAAGACGTGGAGAGAGGCTCTCCTCTAAATAACAGATTTCATTTTTTTTCTTTGGATTTACACATTCAGCACGCAGTGTGGAAAAATAGTGTTCAGTATCGTCAGTAGGAAGGTGGCTGTTGCTTGTCTGTGTGTTGATGAGTGTGACTGTTTACCTCAAAGACTTCCCATCCAGAAGGTGACATTTTGAGTATTTCATCTTGTGGGCAGACGAGCTGTGACGACACTAATTGTGATACGAACTGAAACCAGGAGGATGTAGCGTAGCTCGTTACCGCGGCAACTGTTACGTTTGAAAAAGTCCCACCTCAGGAAGTGAATTGCTTCGTTGGTTTTCCCATTTCCTGTTCACACTCGATTCTTTTACTTCTTCTTCTTTCGTTTTTTTTTTTTTTTCTTTTCTTCTTCACAGGTTTGTTGTTAAAAGTGGGCGTGAGTGTTTGTGAGTGATGGGAAGGTCTCCTTAACACTTTCAGGGTGACTCACCCCCCCCCCCCCCCCCTCCTGTGTTCTCCTGTTATGAGCTTGTCTGGTAAAGGACTGCTCTCTAGGGTCCATTGTGAACGTCCATACATGAGGCAGGGTGACATTTTACTTGTCATCCCCCCCCGCCTGCTTCCCCCCCCTCCAGATGGAATGTTCTCTCATTGAGTCTTTGTGAAAGTTCCGTGTCCATCTCGCCCTCTCACGCCCCCCCCCCCAGTGTCCCTCACAAAGACCCTTCATTGTCCTCCATCTTCTCGTTGCCTCGACGACGACCTGCTGTTGGCCGTGATGTTTGACTGATGGATATTTTTTTCGTTTAAAAAATATTTCCCATTTAGAAATCTTCAGGACTTTGTGTAGAACCTTAATCTTTTATTTTATTTTCATTATGAACATGGAGGTTCTATCTGAATCCTTTTTCGTAATACTTTCCGCTACAGTTGCCAAACAGGTGGAATACGGTCCACATCTGATAGGAATTTGTGTTTGAAGATCCTCCTCTATGTCATCGTTAAAGCTCTACTAAGATGTTACACTGTGTTTAGTTTAGTCTCCAAAATACATCCAATAGTTTATGGTGAAGTACAAACAATCTGGCCTCCATCTACTCTGTCAATAGCAAGCGCCACCGCTTCCAGGATTTGTGTGCGTGTGTGAGAGAAACATGTCGTACAATTCTGCTTATAAATGGGGTGCTGAGAGCACCAAGAAGCAACAGGTTGTCAGGTGCGTTGTGGGAAGAAGGGAAAAAAAATGCTTTTAAATCACAGCGTTTATGGGTTCAAGAAGCTTCTAGTCGGAGTAATGTCATGAAAAGTGTTTCTGGAGGAGTTTGAGTGAGTCATGGAGGGGGAGTGGGGGGGGGGGGGAGGGGAGGGGGGGTGGGGCTTGACATTTATTCATCTAGATAGGCTTGTCAGGATTTTCAGGCCTGATATTGGGAAGAACAACAGAATGGAGGTCCAAGACGATCCAGGAACAGAGGGATCTTTCAGGAAGACAAATGAGGCTTTGAAACATGTCAGAACAAGTGGCACTTAAAAGTCCTCTGTTTGTGTGAGTGTGTGTGTGAGTGTGTTTGTCATAGACTAAGTGACAACAGGGTGGGTGGTTTCTCCAAAGACCCCCCCCTCCCCCCCCCCCCGAGGTGAGGAAAGAGCCGGGCTTTCCACGAGTGCCAGTGACGATGACGTCTGAATCGTTCTTAAAGTCGTGGTGCTGTTTGCCGTCTTCCTGTCTCCTGCCTCCTGTCTCCTGTCTCCTGTCTCCTGTCTCCTGCCTCCTGTCTCCTGCCTCCTGTCTCCTGTCTCCTGCCTCCTGTCTCCTGTCTCCTGCCTCCTGTCTCCTGTCTCCTGCCTCCTGTCTCCTGCCTCCTGTCTCCTGTCTCCTGTCTCCTGTCTCCTGCCTCCTGTCTCCTGCCTCCTGTCTCCTGCCTCCTGTCTCCTGTCTCCTGTCTCCTGCCTCCTGTCTCCTGCCTCCTGTCTCCTGCCTCCTGTCTCCTGTCTCCTGCCTCCTGTCTCCTGCCTCCTGCCTCCTGTCTCCTGCCTCCTGTCTCCTATTTCCTGTTCTCCTACCTCGTTCTTATGCACTGTGCTCATGCCTTCAGATCGTCCCGTATGACCGTGGCAACCCACCATCTGATTACCTTTCCATACTGTCCTGACCTGCAGCTGATGATGAAATACTCTCTGAGTGAGAAAGCAGTCGATGTTTTCCAGTGATTTTTCAGCTTTCTTTTTTTTTCACTTCCCAGCATCCCGAGTTTTCCCCGAGAGCTGATGTTAGCAGCCAACCAGTGATGACCTAGAGACAGTAAAAGTTCACACACACAGACACACACACAGACACACACAGACACACACAGCTGCCTCTCCTCATACAGGGACTCCTGAGTTGCTGGGGGAACAAACCGTGTCTTCCATCACTTCAAAGCCCTTCAGATTTATGTGTTTGTGAAGGGATACAGAGACAGACCTTCCCACAGGCCTTGTGTTCTCGCTCCCTCCGCTTCATATATGTAATTGGCATTCATGAGAGATGTAGTGGGTCATATGTTGTACAGGCAGGTGCCAACATATCAAGCGTAGTGTGACTACACACTAAGAGTAGTGTTAAAGTAGCTTTGTGCCAGAGAGTCTCAGTTTCACCTTTCAGGAGGCTTTGAGGAGTCTTGGTCAGTAGGAGTCTTGGTCAGTAGGAGTCTTGGTCAGTAGGAGTCTCAGTCAGTAAGAGTCTTGGTCAGTAAGAGTCTTGGTCAGTAGGAGTCTTGGTCAGTAGGAGTCTTGGTCAGTAGGAGTCTTGGTCAGTAAGAGTCTTGGTCAGTAGGAGTCTCAGTCAGTAAGAGTCTTGGTCAGTAAGAGTCTTGGTCAGTAGGAGTCTTGGTCAGTAGGAGTCTTGGTCAGTAGGAGTCTTGGTCAGTAGGAGTCTCAGTCAGTAGGAGTCTTGGTCAGTAGGAGTCTTGGTCAGTAAGAGTCTCAGTCAGTAGGAGTCTTGGTCAGTAGGAGTCTTGGTCAGTAGGAGTCTTGGTCAGTAGGAGTCTCGGTCAGTAGGAGTCTTGGTCAGTAGGAGTCTCAGTCAGTAGGAGTCTCGGTCAGTAGGTGTCTCAGTCAGTAAGAGTCTCAGTCAGTAGGAGTCTCAGTCAGTAGGAGTCTCGGTCAGTAGGAGTCTTGGTCAGTAGGAGTCTCGGTCAGTAGGAGTCTCAGTCAGTAAGAGTCTCAGTCAGTAAGAGTCTTAGTCAGTAAGAGTCTTGGTCAGTAGGAGTCTCGGTCAGTAAGAGTCTCAGTCAGTAGGAGTCTCAGTCAGTAGGAGTCTCGGTCAGTAGGAGTCTCGGTCAGTAGGAGTCTTGGTCAGTAGGAGTCTTGGTCAGTAGGAGTCTCAGTCAGTAGGAGTCTCAGTCAGTAGGAGTCAGTTGAAGATATAATTGTCAACTGGGATTGTTTAGGGTGATGCAGGACTGTCGACAGGTTTGTGGGACATTTGGCCTCAAATTTCATGTTTTGAAGGAAAAGTTTATTACTTCCCTGACAGAGTACAACACCCCCCCCCACCCTGCTCCAACTTCCTCCCCTCATTCATCCAGTTTTACAGGCCCAGATTGCTTCATGATGAATCCATACATCACAGGCAGCGCTGAATTGAACCTGCGCTGTCCCTTAATGAATGATCTCTTCACTTCCTGTGTTTGCGGTCCCTGGCACAGTGCTGAGTGACTTACTGTGAGGGTCAACACAGCATGTGCTGGCACAGCAGCCCAAAGCCTCTTAGAACAACACCAGACAAGCTGAATATGAGCGAGCCTGCATGGACCATGGACCATGGGAACCTGGGCACAGTCCTGGACAACAGAGAGGGATTGATTTAATCCCCTCCTCCAGATGGAGGCTTGGATACCTCAGGTCAGATCCCAGCGTATTGACTCAGCGGCCCAGAAAAAATCCCCCCTCTTCTAAAAAATACAATCCTCCACTATGATGACTTTGTGTAATTGGACATGCATGTTCAAAACGCACTTTCTTTGTTTTTTTTCGGAATGTTGTAAACGGAATGTATCTCGATCACAAAGAGGACACAAGTCGTCATCTTTTTAGCGGAAAAAATCTAAAGAGTTTTAAAAGTTTAAATAAGTTCTAATACTGTGACCTTGGTAAACCTCTGTAGAAATATACAGAGAAGATCTTTTACTTGGGAGGGGGGTGCTGGGAAATAGACACGGGAGGGTGTGTGTGCTCGGACTGGGGGGAAGGGCATGTTTGTTTCTCTTCGGAAATGGCTTTGTGGGAATATCAGATTTGTTCCTTGCTTGGCACATGGAATTACATCACTTCCTGTACCCATTTCTTGGCTCATTGCCACAGGGGTGTAGAGCAACAAAGTGCAACGTCTTGGAACTTGATGTGTGTTTAAGAATGGCTAAAGAGGGTTGGCTGAGAGGGATATTTATACAGTCTCTGTCTCCATGAATATGGTTTTTGAGTTACTACACGCTCCCTTCCTGTATTTCCACCAATCCTTGTGAGCAAGCCGATATTCAAGCAATCGATTAATCAAGCCTTAAAACTACAGCAACATGAACGTCATCTGATTGAAGACTAATGTACCGTCACCACCAGATTGAAACTGTGTATATTCACTGGTAATCCACCAAAGATGTGTAGCCAGACAAGCAAACACGCCTGAGAAAAGGTGTTAGTGGCTCAGAAGCAGACAGTCCCACAGACATGACTCTCTAACTGTGCTACACCCCCCCCCCCCAACCCTCCCCCCCTCCACAGTCAGGTGGGTCAGCTAGTCCTTCTCATCTGAGTCACAGCGTGTTACTCTCATTTCTGGCGCCATGACAAGCTCTCACTTTCCTGTCAGAAATCCACATGGTGCCAAGATACAAATGCCTGCAGGTCTTTTATTATTTTTTTTATGCAAGTGACTTTCATTCACCCCCAACAAAACGATCCTCTGTTTTCTCTCATAGTTGAGATGACAACCTCCAGGGGTTATGGACAGGGTTCACCTTGTGCCTCTGAAGAACTTGGCCTTGTCCAAAGACACAGCTGCCTATCAACTCTTTCTCATTCTCTCTGGCATCTTTTAATTTAACCCGCGCATGTAGCTGGCTTATTCCCCCCCCCCACCCCCCCTACCTCCACCCTCCTCTCTAATCTTGGGACTTAATTGAAACTGAAAGCGCAAGAGACTTGAGAAGTTATTGTGACAGCTAATGTCATCTTTTCCTGAAACGCCTTTTGTTCTTTTTCACATTAAGTGTGGTTTTCGCAACTTTTGGAAAGCAGGTGAGTGTGGTTTGCGAAAGATCGCATTCACACAGTTTTTTTAGCAACCGCGTTTCTTCACACTATGAAAACCACAAAAACACCCACTTGTCTCGACGAAACGGACTGGGAAAAGTTTTCTCTCAGCGGGGATGACAGGAGGGATATTGTCCCCCCGACTGTCAGCCAGCCACATGGAACCAGGCTGTCTGCTGTGACACAGGTGTGTGAGCTGCCTGTAGACCCTCTCTCTCCCTCCCACCCTCCCCGCCCCGCCCTCAGTTGTGACAGGCGCCAGACAGAGACAGGAAGAGCCGGTCCTCTGGGAACCAGGCTCTCCTACTGGGGGAGATTTACAGAAGCTGAGCTTCCCAAAGCCCTTAGGTCCTCAGAGCAGCAATGGCAGGAGAGGACGGAGTCTGAGAACTCCTACCTCTACTCCTCCTGGACTAATATCCTGAATGAAATTGTTTGGGTTTAACCCCCCCCCCCCCCCACCCCCACCACTTCTTCCTGACCGTTAAGGTTCGGTCTCCGTGGTGATCGCGTTTCCCCAGCGTTCTCGCGTGACGTCACATATCTCAATTTGAGACAAATCTCAAATTAAAACAGCCACGCTTCTACGACTGGGGACGACTTCTAACCCCCCCAGCCCCCCCCCCCAGCCCCCCCCCCCCCCCCCCCCCCCCCCCCGGCTCCTCGCCCGATGCTGAAGGTAGACATTCCGTGGCTGCAGATGGAATATTGCTTGGGTAGCATCCGATAGGCTTGCATCTGTTGGGGCGAGGAGGAGGAGGAGGAGGAGGAGGAGGAGGTGTCTGAAGTCTCTGGAGCTCCTGGACTCCAGGAGTTGTTTTTCATGTTGGGCGAACAACAGCTTCTCTCATTCATCTCTGGTGGGCGTGCGGCCGGGCCGGCAGGCGGAGAAGTAAGCAGCTGCTGGACAGGAAGGCTCTGTGTCCAGGGCTGAAAGAGGTATCACAGAGAGGGAGGGAGGGAGGGAGGGAGGGAGGGAGGGAGGGGAGGGGAGGGGAGGGGAGGGAGGGAGGGAGGGAGGGAGGGAGGGAGGGAGGGAGGGAGGGAGGGAGGGAGGGAGGGGAGGGGAGGGGAGGGGAGGGAGGGAGGGAGGGAGGGGTATAGACAGAGAAAAAGACAGACAGACAAGGTGACAGAATAGACAGAAGTTGGACAGAGGCAGGTCCTTTTTGGGGGAGGGTGGTCGGTGGGGGCGGGGTGGGGGGTGGGGGGGTCTTGGAGGCTGGAGTCTTGCTGGTTCTAATGGGGAGAACAGATGTTCAAGGGTTAGACAGTCGGTTTCAACAAAGAGACACATCAATAGTTTCTTCAGATGATTTTACTAAGATTCCCGTTTACGATATCAGCGGGGGAGGATGTTTTCTATGGATTTTATTAGAAGCCCAGCAGAGCATGTATAGCCAATAGAACACAAATAAAACCCATACCAGAGAGATTAAATATCACCTTTGGAGTCTTTCTGCTTGCAGTGTATGAGTGAAACAGGCCTTGTTGTTTTTGATGTTTTGATTCTTCTGCAACTCCATTTAAATGATTAAACACATTCTTTATTTCCATCAGCTATTGTCCAAATCTTAGATGAATTGCTCCATAACATTTGTTTCCCATTTTGTCCTGGGGGGGGGTTGAACAAAGAAACTATATGAATGCCCAGCAAAGTTGTAATCTTTTGGCAGTCTTCCAGAAAGATCTCAGGGTTTTTTGTTTTTTTTTTGTCTGCCAGTGTGGTTGTAAGTTGTTACTCTACAGTTCAATGACAGGAGGGAAAAATAGACTGTGAGTGCTCAGAGATCGGGGGAGCGGGGGGGGGGGGGGGGGGGGGTGACCTGGCTTTGGTCCCCAGGGAGGAGAAGGGGAACAGGGGAGACCCTGAGATGCAACACAACAAAGGCCCTGAAACAAGGTTTTGCCATTAAACCCTACCCCCCCCCTTCCCCTCCTCCCCTCAGCACAGGGCAGTCTTTGCCATGTTTTGAAGTGTACGCACCCATCAAGCACATCAAAGACCCTCGACAGACTGCGGGATGAATTCACAAGCGCTGAGAGCCTGATGGAAGGAGCACAAAGGGAAGGTTTTAAGATGTCTGTCAGAAGGTTCCGGATCTTGTCTCGGGGTACAGTCAAGCGTTTTCTGTCTACGACGACAAGAGAGATTTAAAGGGATGTCTTGTATCCGGGTTAACACACCCCTCAGTCTGTCAGAGCAGCGCAGCACTGTGAGGCAAACAGCAGTTACCTTAGCTTAGGACTTAGGAAACCACATGTTAGTATCCCACCAGAGCAGGTCATGTGTTTTTGGGGGGGCAAACTTTCTTATCTTCCTGTCCCAATCCCTCTCCCTTCCACACCCGCTGCATTTCATTATTTCCAAATGTTCTACGTGATCGCTATCGGCAACCCTTGCGTGTTTGGCGTGCAGCGTTTGAAACGTGAGACGACCTTGTTCAGGGGAGGCGTGTGTGGTGAGGAGGCTGGCCTCAGCCTCTCCCTGGAGGCTAGCAGGGAAGCCTGGCCTCAGCCTCTCCCTGGTGGGAGCTGCAGGGAAGCCTGGCCTCAGCCTCTCCCCTCAGCCTCTCCCTGGAGGCCTGCCGCTCTAATGGAAAAGGCCTGTTCAACGCCTGGTGCAAACCTCAGGCTCTGTGTGTGTGTGTGTGTGTGCGTGTGTGTGTCTTGGTGAGCGTGTGTGTGTGTGTCTTGGTGAACGTGTGTGTGAGTCTTTGGTAAGTGTGTGTGCACACATCGCGTGTAGTTTACGTTAGAGGAAAGCAGCGTTGGAAGGGTGAAAGAATGCTTAGACAGGATTCTTCATGGGTGAATCGTCCTGCTGTGTTCCTCACCATGGTGACAGGAACCTGCGCTCAAATCAAGCTCTTTAGCACATGGCTGCAGAGGTGATGGGTACAAATGTGCTTTTCTACAGCGGACAGACAAAACACAAACAGAGGCCTTCTGGAGTGTGTGTGTGTGTGTGTGTTCTCCTGCCACGCAGGGACGCTCTGCTCGACTGAGCACGCTCACTGGAGCTACAGTTTCTCTCCACATGGGAGCGAAGGATGATGACTGATGGACAAAGAGACAGACGGACAGGTGTGGGAAGACAAACAGACGGACAGACAGTCAGACAGAGTGACAGACAGTCAGGTGTGTGGGCAGACAGGCAAACAGGCAGGCAGGCAGACAGACATATAGACAGATAGACAGGCAGGCAGACATATAGACAAATAGACAGGCAGGCAGGCAGACAGACAGACATATATATAGACAGGCAGGCAGACAGACAGACATATAGACAGACAGGCAGGCAGACAGGCAGACAGGCAGACAGACATATAGACATATAGACAGGCAGGCAGACAGACATATAGACAGACAGACAGACAGGCAGACAGACATATAGACAGACAGGCAGGCAGGCAGACAGACATATAGACAGGCAGACAGACTGCCCACCTGTGTGTGATGCAGACGAATGTTGGATCCAGCTGGCTCATGCACTACCTTGAGATCCCTTCCTGAACCATGTGACCTGGCTACTCAGTACTGAACCAGCAGCACCCAGAATTCAAGTTCATTTACAGAACAACAACTTGTTCTGCGTACCTCACGATGACCTTTTACGGCAAAAAGCTCTCAGCAGGGACGGATCTCTGCGATGTTCTGCTTGTGCTTCAAGGTCGTCTCTCTGCATTGGGAAGAGCTGGTGCCTCTCAGAATGAGGCAGATCATTACAGTGGGCATCATCAGCCACTTAACCACAGACCAGTACAGGGGCCTGCCACGTCTCCAAGGCAACCACTCTGATGTCCGCAGTTAATTATGGTCTTGCCACTGCCGGGTGTGAAGTCCACTCTGCCTCTTCTGATTGATTAAAGAAGGTCAAATCTGGCCATTTAAGGAGAGAAGTGTCTGAAAAGGGATAGCATGGGGTTTCTGTGGTGTTTTTTTGATGACATGTCTGGTACCTTAGCTGTCAGTCCGAATGCTGCTGCTGTTTGACTGGACTGTGAGGTCAGAGAAGCTTGTTTACGTTGTGGCTTTTTTACCAACACTGCTCTTTAACAAAGTACAAAGCTGTTTTGGATCATCTGAAGGCTTCTTATGGATGATTAAACCAAACCAAATGATGTGTGGCAAAGGGAATACTATTAAAAAAACTGTCATAATGGTGTCATCCGTTTACAGTACATCTTTACAGTACATGTTTACAGTATATCTTTACAGTACATGTTTACAGTATATCTTTACAGTACATCTTTACAGTACATGTTTACAGTATATATTTACAGTACATGTTTACAGTATATATTTACAGTACATGTTTACAGTATATCTTTACAGTACATCTTTACAGTACATGTTTACAGTATATCTTTACAGTACATGTTTACAGTACATGTTTACAGTATATCTTTACAGTACATGTTTACAGTATATCTTTACAGTACATCTTTACAGTACATGTTTACAGTATATCTTTACAGTACATGTTTACAGTACATGTTTACAGTATATCTTTACAGTACATCTTTACAGTACATGTTTACAGTATATCTTTACAGTACATGTTTACAGTACATGTTTACAGTATATCTTTACAGTACATGTTTACAGTATATCTTTACAGTACATCTTTACAGTACATCTTTACAGTACATGTTTACAGTATATCTTTACAGTACATGTTTACAGTACATCTTTACAGTATGCAATATTGTGTTATTTTCCCTGTTTTACACATGCTTGTTGATTGGTTCGTTGTGGGTGGTGTGTCCTTGACCCTGGGTGCTTGCTGTCTCTCCAGGGCCTCTGTCCCGCAGCCCGTGCGAGCTCCTCCCAGTGGGGGCGGGGCATCCAGTAGCCGCCACGCTCAGAAGCTTCACCGTCATCTCCGGCTGCGCCAGCCGCGGAACCACCAGCCTCCCGCAGGAAGTGCACATCATCAACCTGAGACGCCAGGGGCCCGAGGCTCCGGGGGCCCCCCCCACTGAGGTGAGGAAAAACGGTCGACCCAGAGGAAAGAGTTTCAATTGAGGCTTCTTTTTGTGTTTTCTCTTCCTTTTTTTCTCAACGGATTTATTTGATAGGACAGTTGGAGAGAGACAGGAAAGCAGAGAGAGAGAGAGGGAGGGAGGGAGGGGGGAGAGAGAGGAGGGGAGAGAGAGGGAAGAGAGAGGAGGGGAGAGAGAGGGAAGGATGTGCAGGAAATGGTATGAGTCAGATTCTAACCCAGGCGTTATTTGTTATGATACAGGCTGTCTCCCAGTGAACAGCAAGGGCACCCCACTAAACCGTGTCTGTTGACTTGCAGCAGGGTTAGAACAGGCCACACTGTACTGTCAACTCCAAGCTGATGACAACCCGCATGTTGAGCATCACTGCCTGCACAGGGGCCCTTGTCTTCTTCCCTAGGGGCCCCACACAGGCCTCTTTAGATACAGACCGGCAGATCTGCTGCTTTATCCCGTACCCTCTTTTGCCCTATTGTAATCAGGAGCCTTGCAAATGGCCGCCGTTCCTTCCCCCCCTGTGGCAGACAGGAAGCAGAAGAAAGGCTTGTTGGCCAGAGCCAGAGAGCAGAAGATTGTAAACATCCTAAGGAGATCTGATTGGTTGAACAGTCCAAAAACAAGAGCAGACACATAAAAAAAAGAAAAGAAAGAAGTTATCTAATGTATCTCAGTTCAGTAAACTAATCCTCTCACTCTTTGTATCTAACGTTCAGTATCAAGTCATAAGGCGTCTCCTCTTGTTTGGGATGAACATATGGAATAGAATGGAACTGAGTTATTACTCCTGTGTGTTTTTAGGAGGTGCTGTTAGACCAGGGGTCAGGGGTGGTGGTGGCGGCGTCACGTACTCACCCCTGTGTGTGCTGCTAGAGTCACGAGCCTCGGTCACTGTGGATGCGCTGTGGGTCAGGTCTCTGCCTAGTTAGAGTCAGCTTGAGAGGCAGGGTGTCTTGGGTGTGACCCCCCCCCCCCCCAGGGGAGTGGCCTGCTGATGCAGGGTCTGAACACTGCCAAGGCCAGCAGCTCACTGGAGGAGCGCTCTGTCTTACTGCTGAGCCAGCGGGGGGACACACAGCGTTCTCAGTTGTGCTCCATAACAAGGACAGAGGCATTATCAGAGAGTGTGTGTGTGTGTGTGTGTGTGTGTGTGTGTGTGTGTGTGTGTGTGTGTGTGTGTGTGTGTGTGTGTGTGTGTGTGTGTGTGTGTGTGTGTGTGTGTGTGTGTGTGTGTGTGTGTGTGTGTGTGTGTGTGTGTGTGTGTGTGTGTGTGTGTGTGTGTGTGTGTGTGTGTGTGTGTGTGTGTGTGTGTGTGTGTGTGTGTGTGTGTGTGTGTGTGTGTGTGTGTGTGTGTGTGTGTGGTTAGTGTCCGCAGCAGTAATGGCAGTAACACATGGAGGACAAACACACAGGTTTGAACACAGACCAGACCAACTGGACTGGCTGACGGCTAGCTGTGATTGAACTGCATCTGGACGATGTCTAATTGTCTTCAAGCCCTCTTACTTAACGACATCATGAAGGTTTGTGAACACTGAGCTTGGGGCTCAGTTGGATGGAATGTTTCTTTAAATTGTCAAGAAACGACCAATCAGAGCACAGTGTGATGTTCAATAAACTGGAATGAAACAGTTGCCAAAACACATTGAATTGACTGTCAAGCTGAGATGGATTCAGTTCAGACTTGGCTGTACCTTGCTTCTGCTTGATCCAGACCTGAAGCTTCTTTGATTGCACTCTCAGTTGGCTTTCATTATTCAGAGAATGTCCTGCCAGACTCTCCCCTGTTTGAACGCGAGTTACGTCACATATAGCTTTGTCAAGGTGCATTAGGAAGATATTCCAACTAAAAACCAATGGTAGTTTTGTCTACAGCAGCTTTCAGATAAGATTGTTCTGCTCTCCACACTCTGAAACCCCCAGGTATTTGTTGGCCTTTGAAAATCTCCAGCACAATAATAAGGTCTCGACGATTCGAGGGAGAGATTGGTAGAGTTCAGGGCAAAGACCCAGAGAAGGCGTTTGACTCGAGGACATCTGGAGTGTTTCCAGGCTGGAGATAGATACTAAATCACGGCCTCTCAGAGAGGATCTCTGGAGGGCTTCCACAGTGCGGAGGTGCTGTGGACTGTGACCTGCAAGAACATGGCTGGCTTCAAATCATGCAATTATTTTCTCTTTTGAGAACTTCCCTCGCATTGGTGTCACGCACTGATAATTACGTGTATTACAATCAGCTAGGCCTCGCTGGGTGGTGCAGCTTGCAGTTGAAAACACAGCCCTGTCCCAGAGGACAGATGGCAGTCCTGTTGATATACCGTGGGGCAATGCTGTGGTTACACTTAGCTGTAGTAAATCTTGTGCGTTTTTGTCGTGTCAGTTTGACAGCGTTAATGTTTATATGACTGTGCAACGGCTCTTCTTGTGTCTAAATATGTTAGACGATAAATCCAGACTCCTGAATGGTGTTATTGACATGTTGGACTGAGCCCAAATGTTTTGTGAAAGCAGTTGTCCTTGTCCAGCTTTATTTACTTTGGGCTATTTCCATTTCCTTGCCCAACTCTTGGTGATGATACCTACTCTTTTGTCCTGCTAATAAATAACTTGCAACATTACCAGACAGAAAAACATTCTGGAATTTTCCTCACTGTCTCATGCATCTCTGCACCTTTCAGAGAAACTACCTCTTCTAAACCTTATTTACCTGCGTGCGCCAGAGAGAAGATCTGGTTGCGGAGGGAGACATTAATCCTCCTGTCCCCAGTGCCAGTTAGGTGGCCTTGGCTAAAGAAGGGTGCCCCTGCTCTGGCAGAGATAAGGCTGGCCTGGAGATAAGCTTCATAAGGACATCTGCAGTCTGCCCACTCATGTCCTCCACTCTAACGTCTTTCCTACCTGAGGAAGATGCACCCATCTGGACTCCACCCCCCCCCCCCTCGCCTGCCACCCTGCCTATTCAACCCCCCCCCCCCCCCCCCCCCCCCCCCCCCCTCTGTCCTTCAGTCGTCCCCCCCCCCTGCCCGCGGAGGGGTATAAGGAGAGCTCCAGGTTCCAGGGACACCAGCGGGCCCTGACCTTCTGGAACCCCCTGGAAGAGCCTCTCTTTGAGGCGTAAACATGAAAGGGGTTCAAGCTGGACACATTGAGTGACAGTTGCTCCAACAAACAACAAACAATAAAAACGTCCGTCCACGAACGCCATGATTTCAACTTCTCCACTCTTCATGTTCAAACTGTCACATTCTGTCTCCAGCTATGCTCAACTCGGTTTAACTGACAGCATCTTTTAAGTTGTTCCTTCACTCTCCTTTGTCTAGTTATGGCCGATAGGCTAGCAAAGTGTTTTTTTTTGTTGTATTTCCCTCCCCATTGTGGCACGAAGGTTGAGTTAAATCCAGCGTTTTCTGGAAGGCGTACATATTCATCTCACTCTGTGTAATGAGCCTCTTTCTCTGTTTGGTTTGGAATGTGGATCTCCTGCTTGTTTTCTAAGTCAGCAGAGAGGTGACTGGTCAGCAGTGGATTCTGGAAAGTTTTTTTTTTTTTTACTGCGTACAATTATTATTTTTTTCTACCCCCCCCCCCCTCCCTCGGAGAAGTCCTCCTCTTCTGCCTCTCCTGATGGCGGGAGGAAGTGGTGTCTGGTCTGCGGAACATGCTGGATGTTTGGATGTTTACAGAGTGGCTTGCTGCATAAGAGAGGCCTGTGGGCTGGCTCCGTCTGGTTGAGCTGTGTTCAGGGGAGCCCAAGCCTCTTCTCACAGCCTCTGTTTCTCAGCGTAGCCTCAGTTAGAGGCCTCGGCCTCCAAACTCCCAACATCCACTTGGTGGTCTGCACACCACTAAAAATGCGTTTAGCCAAAACGTTGGAAATATGTGCTTACCGTGCAGGCGGTGGAGGCAGAGGGAAAGAACAAGGGGGACTTTTTACGGCACACAAAATGTTGACGCGACACACACACACACCCACACACACACACACATATACAGACAACAGCTGCACATTCTTACCACATCCACGAGCGAGGCTCAGACGCTCTCTCTCTCTCTCTGTTCCCCGACACATTTCCATGTAACAAGTGAGAGAAATGAATCGTTTCCTGCCTGCGTCCACTGGCCTCAGTGTGGGTATGAGCAGGAGGGTATATAGACTCTTATCCTTTCAATAACAGAGAGAAATGAGCAGCTGCGCTGGCTGGACCCACATACTCCCTGGCTGCTGTCCAGTACCATGGAGAAATACAGTAATTAAACGAAACCCAACACTTCAGTAGTGACAGTGTCCAGGTTGGACAGTAATAGGCTCACGTTAATATTTCTCACTGTGTAAATATCTAAGTAATCTTGTTTAAAACAGGAGAAGCAATTATTCAAATTCTTATTTTATTATTTTTTCTTCACTAGTATTTGTTCTTCCTTTTTCTTCCATCCTGGTACTGAACCATGGCTTGTTGGAGAATGTTGTTTCACATATCTTGTGGACAGAGAGTGAACTGACCCTGCCTCCCTGAGCTGTGCCGAGCTACGGTATCAGACCGTGCGTCTGTCGTCGGGGAAACGCAGGGATGTGTGGAACGCCACTGACCAGGGTTCAAACACGGGTCCTCCTGGTCCTCACCTGGTTCTCCAATCAACAGCAGCCTCCACAAAGGACCGACTGTAACCTGGGGTTTATACTGAATCCAACCTGGGTTTCCTGTCGAGTTTTTGTCACGCAAGGACGGACAGACGGGAACTGGAGCAGCCGTGACATCAGCGGTCTTGCTGGCTGGGGTCAGGGTCGCTCTGGGCCCTCTGGGTGTAGAGGGTACGGGTCTAAGCTACAGACCAACCAGGAGTCTGCTGACAAACAAACAGAACAAAGCATCCATTCTGCCCTGATCCCTGATCAGGCCTGGAAGTGCCAGGCTGCAGGAGTTAGGGAGGGTAACTCTGATCCCTGATCAGGCCTGGAAGTGCCAGGCTGCAGGAGTTAGGGAGGGTAACTCTGATCCCTGATCAGGCCTGGAAGTGCCAGGCTGCAGGAGTTAGGGAGGGTAACTCTGATCCTGATCAGGCCTGGAAGTGCCAGGCTGCAGGAGTTAGGGAGGGTAACTCTGATCTCTGATCAGGCCTGGAAGTGCCAGGCTGCAGGAGTTAGGGAGGGTAACTCTGATCCCTGATCAGGCCTGGAAGTGCCAGGCTGCAGGAGTTAGGGAGGGTAACTGATCTCTGATCAGGCCTGGAAGTGCCAGGCTGCAGGAGTTAGTGAGGGTAACTCTGATCCCTGATCAGGCCTGGAAGTGCCAGGCTGCAGGAGTTAGGGAGGGTAACTCTGATCCCTGATCAGGCCTGGAAGTGCCAGGCTGCAGGAGTTAGGGAGGGTAACTCTGATCCCTGATCAGGCCTGGAAGTGCCAGGCTGCAGGAGTTAGGGAGGGTAACTCTGCTCTCTGATAAGCACATCATTACTTTGCGGCCGTACTTTGCGCAAGATTAGATTTGCCACTCAGGATGGTAATATGATCTCAAGCCCGTAGCGAGCGAGGGAATCAGTCTAAGAGGTGGAGAGAGGGAGAGGAGGAGGAAGCTGGTTAACTCTTCTAACAGACTGACCCAGATCATTGTATTTCAGTCTCTTTTTTTATTCTTTATGATTTGAGGGTAACATACGTACTTTGCAGTTATTTCTTTTTACTGAAAAAGGTGTTAATATGGTTCCTTTGAAGTTCTACCAAAACGGTGATCTCACCGTATAGTTTTGGTGTTACGTTTAAATATTTCCCCATGTGTTCTCCTTGTTTCCGATTGGCCCAAGTAAAAGTGTCCCTTTGTCGCACCACTGACAAACTACAAAACAAAACCCTTTGTTGACGCAAAGCATCATGGGACAAAAACAAACGCCGTTCCCTGGTAACCGTAGAGACAAACAGGGGCATGAGCTCCTTGTCCTTGTCTGGTTGTTTGATTGGGTGATATGGCCCCAAAATAAACAAAAGAGCTCTCTAATCTCCCACACTGACCATCTTTGTCTAATCAATTTACCGAAGGCAAACGATCAAAAGCTGGCTCTTGGCTAGGAATCAGCTCCAACCACAGTAGATGATTGTTTATCAGGAGGAATTCTTAGATAGCTCTTCTTGTGAGAGTGAGTGAGTGAGTGAGTGAGTGACTGTACAACTGACCAGACACACACAGCTGCTGAGAACTCAACCCCTAGGCGACGGTTCGAGTGGGACACACACACACACTCACACACAGTTAAAGTGTGAGACTTGTGAGCGCCACACTTCAACAAAAGGCTGCTTGAATCAGCTCAAGGCCTATTCACACACACACACACACTGTACAGAATGTGCTGAGTTGTGCTGATTCCAAGGTGATTCATTCATCACGTTTAGACTGTCATGTCAGCAGACAGTGCCATCCATGTAAGGACAAACATTCTGGCTTCACACATCCGTCCAACCTCACATGAATGAACATGGTGGCAGAGCTGTGCAGTTTCCAGGACCCTGGTTACTTACATAAAAAATATATATATTTAACATTTTAGTCATTTTACTCTTATCCACCTGCCTCCCACTTAACTCTTATCAGCCAGAGATCTGGGTCTGCTTGGCTGCAGTCTGTCCTCTCCTTCCAGGGTTGTTTACCTCCGTGTCCCCCTGCCGTACATCTTTATCAGGCCCAGATTGAGATCTTCCCCTCGGAGCCCTATCTGTCCTGTAAGTCCTTCATCTCCCTGGTTCTCTCTCTGTCTGGTCCGGGGGAAGGAGACAGACTGATTACCATCAGAGAGGTGTGGAGAGGCTCCAGGTAGCGACCTCATCACTCTCAGATCAGCGAGCCGGAGGGATAGAAGCAGTCAACAGGTTTTCTGCTGCCCGGGTCAAGTCTGTCTGCTGTCCTCCTCTACCCCCCCTCCCCCTTCCCATCTCCTCCTCCATCTCCCTATGCAGCCCTGTCCTCCCAGCCCCCTCCTCCCCCCTCCCCCACCCATCTCCTCCTCCATCTCCCGATGCAGCCCTGTCCTCCCAGCCCCCCTCCTCCCCCCTCCCCCACCCATCTCCTCCTCCATCTCCCGATGCAGCCCTGTCCTCCCAGCCCCCTCCTCCCCCCCCCTCCTCCCCCATCTCCTCCTCCATCTCCCTATGCAGCCCTGTCCTCCCAGCCCTCCTCCTCCCCCCTCCTCCCCCCCCCCCCATCTCCTCCTCCATCTCCTGATGCAGCCCTGTCCTCCCAGCCCCCTCCTCCCCCCTCCTCCCCCATCTCGCGAAGGAAACAAACCGCAGAATGCGCAGAGAGGCGTAATGGATGTCTAACTGCCAGGTATGCCGAGGGCTCGCGTCGTCCATATCTCTGGAGAACAGAGAGGGAGCTTGGCCTGCTTGTGTTCGGCCTCTGTCATTAGCAGGCCTGTGGTTTGGAGGTGAACCAAC
Organism: Neosalanx taihuensis; assembly: GCA_030340665.1. Classification (NCBI taxonomy): domain Eukaryota; kingdom Metazoa; phylum Chordata; class Actinopteri; order Osmeriformes; family Salangidae; genus Neosalanx; species Neosalanx taihuensis. The sequence goes on from CM059308.1 coordinate 4,749,924, forward strand.
ACACCGTGTTTACCTCAGAGAAGCTGAGCTCTCCAGTCGCTGTCGAAGTCGCAGGCTTTTTTTCAGGAGACTTGCCAGACTTCCGTTTTGGGTCTTACCAGGCTTGTAGACAGACCCTCTCCTCAGCTCTTCAAAGGGGCTGTGATGGGTCCTAGGTACATTAGAAGGTACCGATCATTTAGTTTATATTCTCAGAACTGCTCTGTCCGAGACCTAATAAGGAAGCGTTTGTCTTCTGCTTTCCTCAAGCGTGGAGAGGCAGGCTACATGTTCTGTATAAGACATCAGATTGTGTTGGCAGTTGGTGGGAAAAAAAAGATGGTACAATTTGGTACAACAGTTTACTCAGAGGGAAAGCACTGATTGAAGTTGTTGATATTTAAAGTGTTCTTTCCAAATATGTGATCTTGGTTTCGAGGTGTATGCAGAGTTAGCTGAGAAAACCAAAAGAGAATCCTTAAATAAGGAGTTGTGACCTTCGAGCTTTCATTCAAGACGTCCAATACTTCCTCAGATCCGGTGTTCCCAGACACCTGCAAAATCGACAAGAACTTCCTGTCTCTGAACTACCTGGCGGTCTACATGGAGCCTCAGCCGTCCAGAGGCTGCATCCTGTCCGGACCCGACCCAGACAAGGAGGTCCACATCGTTGAGCTTCAAGCTCCCAACTCCAGCAGGTGAGGACACGTAACCTTTGACCCCTGAGCAAACCTCTGACCCAAGATTTACATTGAGTCATCTAGCATACGCTCTTATCCAGAGCAATTTACAGCAAGTACAGGGATATTCCCCCCCCCCTGAGGCAAGTAGGGTGAAGTGCCTTGCCCAGGGACACAATGTCATGTGGCCATACATGCCAGGATTTGAACTCGCAAATCACTAGTCCGACGCCTTAACCACTCAGCCTTCCAAGATGAGCGGAGTTATTTATTAAGAGGTCAAGAAGACCTCGCTGGCATCATAATAGTTTGTCCTAGATATGGAAAGACATGGAGGGGGTTATGTTGACCGCATGACGTTCAGTTGCTGTATTTCCAATCTGAGTCACTGTTCGCAGGATGCCAGGTAATAGCGTCAGGCTCTCCGCGGAGCCGTAACTCTGTATATGCAACCGAGTCCAAGAAATCCGGGAATGTGGCAGCCATGATGTATTTCACCATACAGCTATGTGGTCTGCAGTGCACATGTCCTCCTTAGTCTGGGATGGTGTCCAGTTTTTTAATCAGTTCGCCAGACAGAGGAGGCATGGTAATTCAGTGCATATGGAACCTTCCAAAATTCTTATGGCCCCCTGTGGCTGCCCCCCCTCTCTCTTCTTCTCTCTCCTCTTCTCTCTCTCTCTCTCCCTCCCTTCTCTCCCTCGCTCTCTCTCTTTCTCTCCTTCCCCTCTCTCCCTCTCCCCCTCCCCTTCTCCCTCCTTTCTCTCTCTCTCTCCCTCCCTTCTCTCCCTCTCTCTCTGTCTCTCTCTGTCTCTCTCTCCATCTCTCTCTCCATCTGTCTCTCTCCCTCTCTCTCTCCCTCTCCCTCTCTCTGTCTCTCTCCCTCTCTCTCTCTCCCTCTCCCTCTCTCTGTATCTCTCCCTCTCTCTCCCTCTCTCTTCCTCTCCCTCTCTCTCTTCCAAGCAGTGCCTTCCAGGTGGATGTGACCGTGGACCTTCGTCCCCTGGAGGCTGACCTGCCTCTGCATCGTGACATCGTCCTTCTGCTCAAGTGTGATAAATCAGTCAACTGGGTCATCAAGGCCCACAACATCATAGGCAAGCTGGATGTGTTGGTAAGTTCCACCCTCTCCAATACGTTTTTTTTTTTTCTCAATTAATACTTCCCAGAATGGAGCTGGCAGGGGTTATGATAGGCTCACACGGTATCCATGGTGATGAAGGTGACAGGCGACAGGTAGACGTTGTGTCGCAACACTCGATTGTGCTGGAAGAAACACAGACAGATCGACAGACGATACGCTAGTCCCAATCAAAGTTAGTGTTGCACCTGGTGTCTGTTCAGGAGGAAAGGTGGGGAGGGAGGGAATTTCAGAGACGAGAACTGAAACTTCATCTCAAACACTCCAGCAGTTTTTTTTTTGTTTTTTTTGGGGAGGGGGGTGGGGGGGTGGGGGGGAGGTGGGTAGGTGTCAGAATGAGAAGCGTATAAACTTACAGAATACACAGTGCTTTTTATTATGACAATACCATGGTGAGTTTGCCATGCTTTTACATCATAAATTATTTGCATTTTTGGAACTAAAGTCTCCCTGTAGAATGTTGGTCTGTTACTTCTAAAACCGGGAAAGTGTTAAAACATGTTTTGTTGGACTGACAACATCAATACGAACAACTGTTTTATCGCCTCTCCAAATGTTTGAAAAAGCGAAAAGCAAACTGCCAGAATACAAGACACACTGAAGGGGAACGGTTCGCTTTGACGTTGATGGGAAATCGGAAAGAGTCCAATGACAGTGAAGAGGGAATGTTAAGCTTCAGAACTCCCATCTCCATGGGAACGAGCGAGAAGCTTCCAGCTCTGAAAAACTGTCAAAAACCCTCAAGTGGACTTTCAAGAATGTTTTGGCCTTGGTAACCGTAGAGATACCAAAGCTACCTTTGATCTCAGCCCATTAACCCTCCCTCACCCCTGGGAGGGGAGTATTAACATGGTGCCTCCCCAACCCAGACGTCAGTTCCGTGTTGAGGTGAGCTGGAAGCCTGGAGTTCCCACACTCCAAGAGGCTTTTCCTCCTCCTGAAGGGAAGGGTGCCAGCCATGACGCTGCACTTCTACCCAGGCGAGCGGGCAGGGCGGGCTGGCCGGGCAGGGCTGTTTGTACAGCTGCTCTGTCACTGGTCTGCACTGAATCAATCAGGCCGGCAGTGCTCCGGGACGCTACGCTACCTACGCTAACGGCAGTGTGTGTGTGTGGGGGGGGGGGGGGGGGGGATGGGGGGGGGGGGATTGGGGGGGGGGGGGGGGGGGGGATGGGGGGGGGGGGATGGGGGGGGGGGGGGGGGGTGACTGAAAACACATGGTGGAATCTGTGCATGGAGGCATGTGAAAGAGCTCAGAAGCGTGTTTCTTTCATCCTGAAAACCGCATCCTAGTTGACACCGTGATGCGGCCGCAGCATTGTACCGAATTTGCTGCTCGCTGATTTCTAATATTAGCGTGCTATGCCCTAGTTCAACCTAGCACCTTTATAGATGAGTCAACGCATCACAGTGTGTTTATACTACATTCGTCCACACATGCTTCATCCATAGTGATTTAGCAGATGTTTCTATGACACAGCTTGCATGCATGAGTGTGTCTGAGTGTGTAGCTATGCTTGGAAACCAGCCAGCAAAGTCAGGAAACTCAAGAGAACGTCAGCTGAAGCCTTTGAAAAATCCAAAATTCAGCTACCGTAGTTGGATAATCCCTGATGCTGCGCATGGCCGACTGTGGGAAAGGATTAGCACTCTCTCCCTCTGTGCTAGCATATAACGAGGTGCTGGAACTAATGAGGAATTAGGGGAGGGGGGAATGGAACCTATGTTGTCCCAGTGTTGAACAGACCATGTCTCCTCACCCTGACCCCCCCCCCCCCCCCCCCCCCCCCACGACCGCTGTGAAGTGTTTTAGTCTCTTCGCAGATTTTTGACATTTTCTTTGTGGGTTTGTGGTCATGACACACTTTGAAGATGCACGGTGCATTTCTACAGTGTCATTTCATGAGATGTCGGAAGTGGGAACTGCAGTAGATGTTAGGTTTCTGCTAAACAATGCAAACTGTTTTGGTGTGTGTGTGCCAACTGGGACACAACACAAAAGTATGGCATGCTGCTGTAAACCATCAAAGTAGAGCTCGGCTTTCAGTAGTTTTTTTGTTTGTTGCTAAAGTTGCTGATACTATTAATACTTAATTTCTAATGAAAACTACAATTTCTGCTCTACTTTCACTAACTCAAAGACAGTCTAACGTTGAATCATCATGAAGTAAAAACAGCCTCTTGTTTTCTCCCTTTAGTCTCCAGACACAGTGAGCTTGAGTCACAACACAGACCGGCTGATGGAGTTTTCCAAAACACCCAAGACCCCACTTCCCTCTGGGTCCCAGGCTCTGATTAAATGGGCAGAGGATAATGGCTACAGCCCGGTCACCTCCTACACCAGCACCCCTGTGGCAAACCACTTCAACCTCCGGCTTAGAGAGCCTGGTAAGTGACTAGACAGCTCCACTCTCCATATTGTTAACGTTTATCGGTTCTGTCACTTCTGCACATCACACGAGACGTTCCTCCGTAATTATATGATGTTTCGCTGAATTTGGAACGACAGGAATCACACCCCCTATCGCCTGTCGCATTTTCACCGTCCACATTAAAGTGCAAAAGGCGTAAAATAGCGGGCTAGTTTTATTTATCTCTTCTGCGCGCAATTTCCAAGCCTGTAAAACCTCCATTCCCCGTCTGAGGCTTTAACTCTGGCCCGTGTGTCTTCCAGATGTGGGGGACCTTTCTGAGGGCTTGTTCCCCCCTGAGTTCTCCATTCTCCGGGATATGAACCCCCACCCAGGACCCGGGGCTGCTGGACCACGCTCCGGCCTGCTGTTCCCCTTCCCCCCGTCTATGGAGCAGGACCTACCCTTCCTGCAGCCCCCCTCCCTGGGTGACCGTCCCTGGCTGGGTGAGGAGCCTGAGGAACAGCAGGGGGTCCTGAGTGTGGGGCTGGCTGTGGAGTGTGAGGACACCAAGATGGTAGTCAGCATCACCAAGGACAGCCTGCAGGTGAGGAGGGGGAGGATGGGCTGCTGTGATTGGTCGACACAACAACAATGTCTCAGTACCCATGGTGCTCTTTGATGAGGAACATGTTGTTGTCTTGGGAAGGGGAATGGCAGATCTCTGAATGTGTCTTCCTTGTCTTCCTTGAGGGTTTAGGTTGGTTGAGGGGCAGTTCTATGTGACATTGCTTGTAAAAGGGGCTATAGAAATACATTTTGATTTGATTTGATTGGTTTTCCACTCCTGTGAGATTGAACATGATAAACTACATGACAGAATGGAAAAATCCACAAACAACATGAATTATTAAGGATGTTGGATCATCTTTGATGTTTGTGTTTCTTTCTGCAACCATACGTCAAATTATTCAACGTATTCAAACTCTTTTTGGTTATGAGTTTACTTTTGTTTCATTTCTAAATTCCTTCTTGTCCCTCATTAACTCTTTTCTCAGGCCAATGGTTTTGTCAATGCCAACCTCACTCTTCAAGACCCGGCTTGCAAAGCTACAATTAACTCCACCCACTACATTCTGGAGACGCCCCTGATTGGCTGCCAGACCACCGTGTATCCAATCCACCACAGCCCTGATGTGCTCTACATAAACTCAGTAAGTAAAAACTCACTCTGACAACATACCTTCACTTCAGACCAAAATTCATCCCATAATATCCTCCAGAAAAAAAAATAATCTGTGGGAACCGCCCTAGAACCAGGATGGTTTGGGAAACTCCATATTTTGTTGTCATCATTAACAGGGAATGCGTGATGGACCTTCGCTAACAAGCAATGGAGGAATCGCCATCTCACACAAGCTATTGAAATCACAAAGAGAGAGGATGTTTAGAACAACACGTTTTTGAGTCCAGTACAGATTCAAAGTCCTGGGAAAATGTCCAAGTATATTCCTTTGCCTGCTTGGCAATGGGAGCCTCTATGTTCACAACAAATTAATCTTCATTTTCTATGCTTCAGCACATCAAAGTCTCCGTCTCTCTTTTATGGCTGTTGTTTGTTCCATCCGGTGATAAAGCCTTTTAATGAAGTGGACAGGGTGGCCGGTCACCAAGGCTTAGAACAGCCAGCCAGAGGAAGGCATTGGTCAGAGTGGCTGTTCTCCAGTATCTGGCCTCCCTGAACCCATATTGTTCAACACCACTCCCCACTCTGACCCCTTGTGTGAAACCCCCTGGAGACGTCCCATTCTGTGGTGAAATCTCAGCTATTCTTCATGACTCAGCCTTAGTGGGACCCCATGCTAACCCCATGCTAACCCCCTGCTAACCCCATGCTAACCCCCTGCACATTCTCACGTTCCAACCTCGCCTCATCTACGATGTTGCAAGAGTCCAGCCTCTGCTTCACACACTGATCTCCCCAGAGCAGACCGAGAAATATCGGAGAGAAACCCCGCTGTTGGGGGGAGGAAATGGGTGCTGCTGCTCTGGCATTGGAGCGCATAACTTCAGTTTGTGCTGAATGGAATCTTCTGTGGTTCACAGGTCATGATCAATCCAAATGAGCCCAAGGACGGGAGTGGAGGACCACTTGATGATGATGATCTGGAGTCAGGGGATGTGGGTTACCCTGGAGACCCAGAAGAAACACACAGGCCTTTCCCAGCGCCCCGTGATCCTCTACCCTTCATCCTGGTAATACCTTCCACCATGTTTGTATCCCAAATGTAGATATCAACAGGCCTTGGGTTAGGACACTTGGAAAAAAAAAGCAATCTATAGTTCTTTCTTTTTTTACTGTGTCCAACTGGATGAAACTCCATTTCCCAGAGTCCCCTTGGTGCTAATAAAAAAGTAATCTGGCTCACCCCTAAAACCAACAGGAGATTCCACTTTCACAGTCTCCACAAGATGTCTGTTTCTTGAACTAAGCACGACCTCACATTTCTTTCCTGTCAAGGGTCAAGGTGTTTCTGTGGATCACCTTTTCCTGACACCTCTTCCCTCCAGCAACACTCTTTACTCTTCCTTGCCATTCTATATCTCTCTGTTTTACTACTTCTCACCCCATATCAATCTTCCATCATCCTCCTTTTCCCCCCTGATAAAAAAGTTGAAATACTGTGATGAAATACTAACTCACAGTTGTTTCGGATGAAGACTGCATAGTGTTGGGGTCCAGTGTCAGAATCCTGCTCATGTTTGTGTTGGCCATGGTTCTGCTCTTTCCCCAGTTCAACTGCACATACAGAAACGCCCAGAAACCTCCAGGACCAGGCTCGGTTCCTAAGATTACGAAGGAACCCGTCAACAATGTTGGCTTCGTCATGGAGCTGTACAACGACAAAATGTTCCACTTCCCTGCCTCTCAGGCATTCTACACCGTGTCTGAAAACCAGGAAGTGTTTGTGGAGGTAAATTCAATTCATTTGTAGAATTTTCGAAGATTAGAAAATCACTTAAACTCAACTCAAACTGCCTTTTGTGTTTTTAGAGATCTACAGCAGGAACAGTGTGGTGCAATTTTAAGATGTGGGAGTTGAAGATATATATTTTTTTTGACGTAGAATTGCATTTGGGGAGTGCATGTTGGAATGTTTTTGTGTCTGTATCTACAGCACACACTGATCTACGGGATCATGTATGTAGCTGTTACTGTCTTAATTTATACGTTGTCAAAACAACCCAGAAAGACGTTCAGTGTGGACTCTTCGTCTGGTCTTAGATTTTGTCGCTCTTTCATCTCTTCGTTTGGTGTCCACGAGGCCAGGGAATATTTGCTCTTGGTCTGGCTGAAGAGTTAAGGCCTCATTTCTCCCTTGTAATGGATCGTGTTCTCCTTGAAACGTGTCCCGGCACATATGGAGAACTCATAACCCCCTGCTGTGGGTGTTTACACGTACACATTCTGCCTTGCTGCTTCAGAGGGACTCTGGGTACTAAAAAGAGACGGTGGAGATTCTGTCAAATGCTTGAGATTCATAGCGTGAGGGTCTTTGATGTGAGTATTTATCATGCTAGCAGAGGAGGATGTTTCAGTGACAGTGTGGACAGAGAGCCAGCAGGCAACAAAGACATCTCTGTTTGTCAGGCCTGGTCCTGGCCCTCTCGCCCCGCCCTCTGCTCTCTCACACCAGCCTGAGACCTGCCCCCGAGGAGGCGGGGGGGGGGGGGGGGCTGAAGGTGTGGAGGAGATGGCTCTTGTGCAACAGCTCCGTCGGAACTTGTGTCACTCCAGGGTCAGCACTTGGGTTTAGTTCACATGGTGTTGCTTGGTCCCTGGCCAAACGTAAAACGTTGCCTGTTTGTGTGTCTGTGCCCATGAGTGTGTGTTTTCTTTTCAAACAGCTGTGGGGTTTGCTGGTGCCACTGTTAGAAAACATGTAGAGTGAGGGCAAGAGTAGTGTGTTCAAGAGGAAGGGGGGAAAATAACTCAAGGAAATGTTCTGACTAAAATCCCACTTGAAGGTTTGTGAGTCTTGGACCTCCTTAGATGGCATTCCCATCTCTTGTTCCCCATGCTAAGACAGTCCTCTCACCATCCAGCTGGCATGGAGACTCATGCCAAGAAGATGTTCCTCACCCACATGCTTGCAGACGGTCACAAGACACGTATCGAAGTTGGAGTGTTGCTAGGGAATATGTTTGGCGGAGTCTGATTGGTTCCTCGTCTCTTCTTCTTTGGTCTTCAGATCACAGCCACCAGAACAGATCCAGATCTAGACTTCATGATCCAGTCGTGCTTCATCTCCCCGAACTCCAACCCCAACATGCCCTCGGACTACCTCCTCATCGGGAACATCTGCCCCACGGATGACAGCGTGACGTACTACCCCCAGGTAGCGCCCCCTCACTCCCTGGTGGACCGAAAAAGGTTCGGCTTCACCTTCAACTCCAAGTTCGACGAGTCCTTCCTGTTTCTTCATTGTGAGATGTCGCCCTGCAATAAAAGGCTTGTCAGCAACCACCAGCTACCAATGGTACGTCACAACATCCTTCCTACCTCTCAAGCTTCTCTCCAAAAAAAAAAACATCTTTCTTTGTAAAGTGTTCCAAATCAGAATCAGAAGTAGTTGAAGTACGAACTATGAAGTACGTTTATGTCTGCTGTGTAGTACGGCGTATATAGTTTGTATGCTATTTATTAGTGTGGCATTTTAGTGTGCACTCACGACTTAACCAACTGACAGTCTCGATACGTTTCTTGGGGGGGAACAGGAAGCATAAATCTACCTCAGGCTTCCTAGTTTGCCATCGGTAAAGGAAAACAAAAGTGCAGAAGTTCAAGTGTTGGTTTCCCCCTAGCCGAGTCTTTATGCGTCTCTACTAGGTCATTAAACTTTCGTAACCTTCCCCAGGCAGCCCTGTCCAGCTTGCTTGACCTCTGTTTAGGTTCCTGGGCTCACGTAGCCCTGGGCAACAGCGGGGGGGGGGGGGGGGGGGGGGGGCGTTAAAAGGGGTCTGGTGCTGACTCATAGAATGTAGAGCTAGATGTTTGCTTTCTGGTTATGAGCAGGGTCAGGGGACATGGGTTCTAAGGGTAAAGGGTTTCTTCTGAATTCTCCTTGTGGTCAGACTTTAAAAAAAGGTTTTGTTGGTTTTCCGATGGAGAAGATAGAGGAATGTAATATGTAAAAAGAATAGGAAGAATTCCTTCCCTTTTTCTTCCCCTTCTACTGAAAATATACTGTTTCCATACCTTTTTGGACTCACAGTTGACTTACACATCCAGAACGTACAGTTTAAAAAATGATGACGATTGTTTGGACATGTATCCATCTTCATCTTGTAACCGTGACGCCCGTCTGGGTTTCCGGGCTTCTGCTTCCCCCCCCCCCCCCCCTGCAGTGTTTACAGATGGAGCACACCTGCTCGTCTGACAGCGCAGGTGAGACGGCCGTCAGCATCGATGTGATCCTAGCCATGACGAGGAACAGCAAGACCTCCTCCAGACCGCTGGTGGTGGTGTCTGACGACCTGCCTCAGGAACAGCCAGGTGAGGTCACAGGGTCACAGCCAGGTGAGGTCACAGCCAGGTGAGGTCACAGGTCACAGCCAGGTGAGGTCACAGCCAGGTGAGGTCACAGCCAGGTGAGGTCACAGGTCACAGTCAGGTGAGTTCACAGCCAGGTGAGGTCACAGGTCACAGTCAGGTGAGTTCACAGCCAGGTGAGGTCACAGGTCACAGTCAGGTGGGGTCACAGCCAGGTGAGGTCACAGCCAGGTGAGGTCACAGCCAGGTGAGGTCACAGCTCACAGCCAGGTGAGGTCACAGCCAGGTGAGATCACAGCCAGTCAGCTGACCTAGGGGTCAGAGGTCACAGGATGATCTTGACGCAGGGCCCTTATCTGGCCCTTATCTGCTCCATAAGGGCCCCACACTGTCTCTGTCACAGAGCAAAACTCCCTCTTCTGCTGCACATGGGGTTCATTTGCTTGTGGGACAGCATGTGTGTGTGTGTCTTTCTACATGCCACTGTGTGTGTGTGTGTTCCTCTGAGGGCCCAGCCCAGCGCTGCCTTCCGCACCAGTCAGCGTAGTGGGGCAACGCAGCACGGAGTTCCAGTTGTTTCCACTTAAGCTCTTCTCTGTGGCCTCGTCTTCCCGGTAGAAGGAGGGAGGAGGAGGGGAGGAGGGGAGGAGGAGGGGAGGAAGGGAGGAGCGGAGGAGGGAGGAGGGGAGGAGGGCTCTCCCAGGCTGTGGGAGAGCTGCCAGACCCTGAGGCCTCTCGTCACTCGCTCGCTCACTCATTTGCTTACTTATTCAGTCTCCGAAGCCCACAGAGCTTGTGTGTGCGTGTGTGTGTGTGTGTGTGTGTGTGGGATCACACCAAGGGTGGGGTGTGGATGGGGAGGGCCGTGGTTGACCAACCGAACGGTCACGTTTTACTAATTATGACCTAAGCTGAGATGAGGGTGATATCATGAGAACACAATAGCCTTTTAAGTGGCTTGGGTTTTCTAATCAGCCTCCCTGTGGTGCAATTACATCAGCAAGTGCACTGTGGTTGGTGTGAGTCAACTTTTATTGGCTTGTGAGTTAGAATCGTATATCAAAGCATTTCTAATCGCTATGGGCTCTCATTGTGCTCAGATCAGGCAGGGATTGGCAGATAGAAAACAGTACTTTTTACTGTACTTGTTTAAGCCCTGTTAACAAACCATCGTGCCATGCTGTTCTATGCTCCGTTATATCGCGTGTCTTTTTTGGAACGCACAAACCTGAGGCACCTCAACACTCCCTTTCAGCTCAGAGAGAACCGTCGACGCTGAGGTCTGAGTAATTGCCCTAGTCGGGCCTTTGTGTGCCAAAGCTAAGCTCAGCTACCCAAACCTGGCAACCGGTGTAAGGGCGTCTATCACTGATGCCAGTTTACCAGAGCAAAGGGTTTATTTTCCGTAATGCAGATTAAGTAAACACCGATATGCCATAAAGCTAATGAAAAAATGAGAGTGAGCTCCAGAGCTTTGCTTCCAACACAAAGGCTTCTCTTGTGCCCAGATGGTGAGGGAGAAAAAATAAAAACCCAAGCGGGCTTTCAAGGGTCTCTGACCTCCTCTGGAGGGGACCCAACACGTTCAGCTTGATCTCCAAATCAAAGAGAGCTGTTTGTGGGCAGTTGGGCGCATGGAAACATATATATAACAGCCTCAAAGCCTCGCATCACAAAAGGTGATGTACTGCTCCACAATATCAGTAACATTCCCACCCATTTACGGAACCTGTAAACCATGAGAGAAGCTCGCAGGATCATCCGTATCCTCAGGGTTTTATCCTGAAGTGGACAGGATAGGTAGGAAGCGGAGGAAAGGCTTACTCGCTGTACACTAGCATCTTAAACATTCGGTCTGCATTCATCTCAGCAGATTTTTTTTCGATACAGCTGTCAGCAGAAAAGCAGAAAAAACACCCCAAAAAACAAGCTGTTTGCAATATGTGCAACGATTGGAAGGGGGGGGGGGGGGGGGGGGGGGCTTGCTCAAGCCGGTCACCAGGTGTGTTTTGTGAAGGCAGACCACCAGAGTTGAGAAGGACTCTCTCCCTGTCCTCCCTGTCCTGCTTCAGAGGAGAGGATGTGAGAGAGGAAACAAGGCGTTTCCAAGGAGTGTTCCTACGCTCGACGCTCAGGCAAATAAATGACGTGACTTCAGCTAATCTGAGACAGGGTCTGAGCTCAACAGACAGATGGGGATCTTTGTCTCTTGCAGCAGAGAAGAGCAGAGTTCACTTCAGATAGTGTTCTGATTGGTCAGTGGAAGAGTCAAGGAGATGGGCGTCCGTTCAAGCTCTTTATTAGACCTCATGGCTGGGTGGGGCTGGCCAGAACACTCTTGACCTCTCATGCATGCAGTCTTAGCCCAAAACCCCAACAGCAACCAGGGCCTACTCTTTCGCGGCGATGCCCTTGGCCCTGGAACATTCTATCGCTTTCCTTCCTCCATAAAACTAGCTCGTCCATTTATACACAGCGCTCCAGTCTATCATGCGCTGCACTGGGAAAGTAATCTGCCCCCCCACCACCACCACCCCCCCCACCCCTCACCAGGGGGTTATTTGTGACTCTACGGGTCACGGCGCTGACTCTGCTAGCCTGAGTTTAGCCCAGCCCCTCCGCACACTTCCAAGAACCGAGGATATGTCAGTGTTGACGGCTCAACGCTGCATTCTCTGCCTGATGAGTCTGACGGGACAGATAAGGGTCTGAGCTGGGGGGGGGGTGTCGGGGGAGGGGGTGACGGCGGGGGGGGGGAGGTGGAGCTCCTGTCTGAATTCAAACTCCCCTCTGATGGTCTGTCATCGTCCTGTCATGAGGAATGTTAATCCAAAGGTGTTCTCGCCCAGAATAGATGCTATTGTACCAGAGTCTTGGCAGAGGATCAGGTCGCTCTCATGAGTTTCTCCCTCCGACACAAGCAGCCATTGTGTTGCGTCGTTGTCGGGACATCATTTCAGCTCATTCCACTTTTGACCAGTGTCCAGAGGACTTATGAAAGAAGTAAACTGACCCTCGTTGGAAGTCATCAGGTTCATCCAGCTTGAATTAAAGATAAGAGGCTAATACGCCAGATACAGCACCTGTAAACCACAGCCAGCTTGTATAGGGATAGGGTTAGGGTTAGATGATATGAGCTTTACTGCTACCTTATACCTTATCAACAGCCTGTGTATCCTGTGTATTTTCAGATGAAAGTTCCCGCTCAGAAACAATAAATCCTCCTGATCCTCCCAGTGAACGTAAGTACACAATCCTTTCATTCGTTTGCCAACATCATATTAATCAATATCATATTATGTACAATGTTTGTTTACGTTTGTTTGTTTTTCAACCAGCTAACGTTCTCCCTCTCTGTTCTCTCTCAGCCATATATGGTCTGGACATGCCCACCGTGGTCGGCATCGCGTTTGCTGCCTTCGTGATCGGGGCCTTGTTAACAGGAGCTCTGTGGTTCATCTACTCTCACACAGGTAGGTGCTTTTGAACCGTGGGTTCTACCTCCCGCAGGACGTGACATCCCATGAGCGTCTCCGTGCCAACCGGCTCTCGTTCTAATCTCCCAGCATCCCCCTCTCACGTCCCAAGACCTCGTAAACAATACCATCTGATGTTGGCCTTACTGTAAATACTTCCTGTTAGTCAGCAAAAACCGAGGTCTTCACTTTCCTGCTTTTGAATTGTCTCAGGGACCGAGGGGGCTGCTCAGTGGGTATTCTCAGCACAATGGTCCAGAGAGAGGGGCTGGAATTCCCCTTGTCCAGTTCAACATGGCTCTCTCAGGAAGAGAGACACAATCTGTGCATTAGACGCCATGACCTTTCCTCCTAGCCCCCTGGCCCTCTGGCCCTCTGGCCCCCTGGCCGGTGACCCCTGCTGGCCTCGGGGAGGAAGCAGGGTCCTCGCGGCCCACGGAGCATAGAGGCGTCCTGTTCTCTTGCCTGACCATTCCACTGTGACACTGCCTTGATATCGACCCCGCTGCCTTTGCGGAAAACTGTTAGTGTGAAATTCGTCCGGAATCCGATCAGGGAAGTGGAACAATGTGTCTGTGTTTCATTCAGACACGCTTTTCTCTCTTTTTTTGGGACCGAATGGTCCAAGTATCTGTTGTGACAGAGTAGCGCTTACTGTATCTTTTGAGTATGCAACCTTTTAGTTTGCTTGCTGTTCCATTGCTGCAGTTCTTCTGCGTGTGAGTTTTCTTTTCAGCTTTGCAAAAGTCCACATTTTCAAAAACGATTTTTGTCTTTTCCCATTTCACGAAAGCTTCCCTTAATAAATAAGTTTCATTCAGATCTGATTGGATCAGAGTCACAGCAAAGGAGAGGCTGTTCATTCATACTGTGAGCCAGAGCAGATCAGGTGACAAGCCCAAGGCTTCTTATCTTCGTCATGATGTTTATATTGGCATCTCTTAAAAAGTCCACTTTATTAGAGCTTTATGAGTTTCCTAGGGAGACCAACTCAGAAATACAAGCCTTTTTAACTTGGCCTGTTTCCTAAAATGATCGAGGTCAAAGGTTTGCCTTTCCACAAGGAAACAGGTGTAAAGAATTTGGTTATGAGAAGATTAGGAATTGTCCTTTTATCATCGTTTCTCATGCTTATGAGAAAGCTGTTAGAATCCTACTTCTGTTTCCACCATTCTGCCTCATTGGTACAAAGAGTCTCAACCTGTAGGAGTCAAACATCCTTAGATGGCAACACTGACCGTTTTCAAGTAAACCTCAACTTTGTAAGCGCTTGAAAACAACCCAAAAATATCAGCGAAGCATGGAAATATCCTCTGTTTTCCCCCCAGGGGCCTGTTGCAGTTTCAGACAGTGAGGTTGGTTTAGATAGAGGCCTTGAAGCCTCTCTTATGAACATATATAGGCCTCCGGTTATTTTCAAATGCATCTCTGGTAGGAAGAAACTAAATCACAATGATCTTGTCCTTCCAGTGATGGGACGTAATCAGGATATATAGTCCACGCTTGCAGGATTTGTGTGGATGCAGTAAGGCTTTAAAAAAAAACAAAAAAAAAACGTTTTATTCCAAAACAGCGTGGAGAATGTTGTTGACACAGTAAGTGACTTCATGGAATGTGCACGTCCTCACTAGTGCTTCCTGTATGGTGCCTGAAATATTCACAAACATTCAGGGGAGTCTGTGGCTCAGAATGTGGAGCTTTACAAAGGAACAGGAAGCTCAGTGGTACTGTTGCCTTCTGGGATAGGTCGATAGGCGATAGGTCATAACGCAGACTTCGGAAGCCACTTCACTGACACGGAGAGAGGGAGCTAGCTGAGGAACTGCCTGGCGAAGAAAGGTCAATAGATTTCTACTAAGGTGACATGTAACTGTTATTTATCTCCATCTGCCATCTGGCTAACGCATTTATGTTGTTTTTCAAGTAAAACTTATGTTACAAGTTATGGTTCCATAAAACTAACAGATATGCTTCATTTTGTTATTCTATATTTTTTCACTTTGAAATCAATTTAAAACTAGGATGATAGCTAAGAAGTAGACAGAGATAGAGGGGAAAGGGAGAGAGAGACGAGAGAGAGAGAAAGAGATGGAGAGAGAGAGAGACGGAGAGAGAGAGAAAGTGAGATGGAGAGAGAGAAAGAGAGACGGAGAGAGAGAGAGAGAGAGAGAAAGAGATGGAGAGAGAGAAAGAGAGACGGAGAGAGAGAAAGAGAGACGGAGAGAGAGAGAGAGAGAGAGAGAGAGAGACGGAGAGAGAGAGAAGTATTTCATTTGAGACCTTTTCTGTAGCACAGCTCTCTGTGGAGAAGGAGCGTTTGGAGCTGAAGGTCTGGCAGCCTCCTCTGGCAAACATTAGGAAGAGAGGCCTAGGAGAGGGAGACTAGCTCCACATACACAATCATATTAACATGAAAATAGAAATAAAACCATCCCAGATTCATACACAGTCCAGTGAACACACTTCAGTGTTCAGGAAGGAAGCCTGCATGCAAACAATGAGCTGAGTGCATTTTAATACCAGAGGTACACAGCGTGCCAATTATTTAAAACAAACAAGAGCTTACTCCCCCCCCCCACCACCCCCTCAACCAACCCAACCAATGCTTTCAATTCTCTGTAAAAAAAAAAAAAAAAAAAAAACTTTTTCTAATCAAATGGAAGCATTTTTATTTGCCCCCTTAACTTTCAGTCCTCAGCAGCTCCAGCGAGCAGGAATCCACAAACTGGAATGTTCATTTCAACATAGAATAATAAACAAGTCCGTGGTTGCGACCCAGGCAGAAGGGTCTGGCTCATGCTAACCCTGCTAGCTCTGCTAATCACTTCCAGATAAGAGGAGCACTGGATTAGGAAACGTCAGCTTTTTCCACTCCACAGTGTTTGAGACGGTTGATCAGTTGGCTTCTAACTTCACGTGACTTTTCTGGTCATCTACCAGGAAATGTTACATTCACTTAGAAGACCATGTCAGTAGAATGGCTACCACATGGACCAGCAGTGGAGACTCAAACCAAATTGAGACTTTTGACCCCTGCCCTTTGACCCCTTCCCTTTGACCCCTTCCCTTTGTGTATCAGTTTGTCTTTTTGTCTTTCATATTTGAGAATACAACCTGATAAAAAAGCTTGTCTTTACATTGGGAACATTTATAAATATTACTACTATTACCATTCTCATTCTCTCCCCCCCACTCTCTCTCCTCCTACCCCTCTGTTCCCCCCATCTCTCCCCCCATCTCTCTCCTCCTACCCCTCTGTTCCCCCCATCTCTCCCCCCATCTCTCTCCTCCTACCCCTCTGTCCCCCCCATCTCTCCCCCCATCTCTCTCCTCCTACCCCTCTGTTCCCCCCATCTCTCCCCCCATCTCTCTCCTCCTACCCCTCTGTTCCCCCCATCTCTCCCCCCATCTCTCTCCTCCTACCCCTCTGTCCCCCCCATCTCTCCCCCCCATCTCTTTCCTCCTACCCCTCTGTCCCCCCATCTCTCCCCCCCATCTCTTTCCTCCTACCCCTCTGTCCCCCCCATCTCTCCCCCTCTGTCTCCCCCATCTCTCCCCCTCTGTCTCCCCCATCTCTCCCCCCCATCTCTTTCCTCCTACCCCTCTGCCCCCCCCATCTCTCCCCCCCCTCTCCTCCTACCCCTCTGTCCCCCCATCTCTCCCCCTCTGTCTCCCCCATCTCTCCCCCTCTGTCCCCCCCATCTCTACCCCTCTGTCCCCCCATCTCTCTCCCTCTGTCTCCCCTCCCCCTCTCCCCCCACCCCTCTCTTCGTCCTCCAGGTGAGACAGCTGGAAGGCAGCAGGTCCAGAAATCCAAGCCCGTCTCGGAGAACAGCAGCGCGGCCCACAGCATCGGGAGCACACAAAGCACTCCCTGTTCCAGCAGCAGCACAGCGTAACCCAGGGCAACCCAGCGGGACGGCCCAATCCCCGCCCCCCCACCCCCCCCACCCCCCCGCCCCCGGCCGCCCGGGACACAGGAAGGGCCACATGGGTCATCGGGGCTGGTTTGTTGTCTTTGGGTTCCCTGGATGAAAGGGATTATTCTGGGACGCTTTGTGTTGAGCACAGAAGGAAGAGGCTTTAAAGAAGCCAAATAAAACACACTTTTCTCGACATACCAAAATAATATAGTGAACCACACCTGATGTGCCCTGTCCGCCATTGCAAAAGAGACGTTTTAGAGTCACATGACTACTGTACTGGATGTGATTGGTCTTTGAGCAGAACTACACAGAGGCCCCATGAAAAGACAATCATGCAATGCAATCATACAATATCCTACAATCAGTCAAAATAACCATCATACTAAACAGTGCAAAACTAAACCTTTAAAGAGATACACATTGCAGTGAAATTCCATTCAGTTTGTTTCCTTTCCAAAATGCTGCTTTTTTTCTTCTTTTTTTTAACGTTCAACCACAACAGATCATTTTGTTTTGACCTTAAATGGTAAGAGGCTGTAAATAAGAGCAAGCATGTGCCAGAAGTCTCCATAGCAACAAGGTTCTTTGCACAGACTGAAGTCAGTATTAGTCCAGTCTGTAGACTGTTGTTGAGTACGCTCAGCTGATCTTATAGTGGAGGTTCTGGTCAACCACTATAGCAGAGAGCAGTGGGGAGGCAGAAGCTTCTGCTGCTTGTTACAGAAGCACAATATGGCTTCACAACATGTTTTCCAAATCACTCTCTATGGTGAAGAGACCACAGAACACAGCACAGATGTTGAATGTATGGATTGGTGCTCTAGAATGTAGAGAAGAAGAAAATGTGAACTTTAATGATGATGATGATGATGATGGAGGATGAGTCTGTTAGTCATATTATAATATATAAGAAACTCATCCTGTATTAATAGCATATAACGGCAACATCTGTCAGGTTTTGAGTATGTTATTTTTAACACCAGTATGTTTAGTGGATCTATTTGGTTATAGTGTTAGTGATACCAGTTCTAAAGTATGTCTAAACTTCAGGTTTGGCAGGTGTTATTGTACAGTACTTTAACTCACAGGGGGATTATCTCCACACATACGGACACTCATCTGTCCCTTTATATCATTCCATATGATTCAAAACAGCTATTGCAATGGTATGTATATTTTGTAAATATTGTAAAAAGAAAGAAAGAAAAGCACACACAAAAACAGAAAGGGTTTAAAATCAAGATTTAGCTTTGGGCTTTTTATACAATGTTTTATTCTACAGTTATTTGCCATTAGTCGCAAAAATCCCCAACCAATAACCTGCGGTGAACTACCGTGTCATGATTGAGGACATTACAAGACCTGCAACAAACAAACAAAAAACAAACAAGTTACTTATCTGGGTCTTGAACCACTAAAACTCTTTCAGCTGATGTAAATAATGAATCAATATCTTTGAGCCGCCATGTTAAGTTTGTGATAAGTGGTTCTAAAGCTGGCCTTGGTTTGGTGGTGGAACTTAAGTAGGAGAGATAGTGGGGTCAGCTCTAAAGTATATTTCGAAGTGGGGTTGGTCTTACAGTACAGGTCTGTTCAACAATCCCTTTCTCATCTCTTAAAACCCTTTTTGATGTCCTTGTTTTTAAGAAGAAAATGAAAGTGTAGAGTGAAACATGTAGCCTGCGTTGTAAAATAGTTCAGAAGTTACATTTACGCAAACAGGTCTGTTGAATTGAATTGCCCAGAGCCTTTTAATTTCAGGCCATTTCAACAAACCATTTAAGTCAAACTAACGTCCAGGTTTTATATTGAAGTTGAGATGTGTGGCCTAAACATGGTGTCCACCCTTTAATTGATGTAAAGCCAGAATATCCCCACCGTCAAATGAATGTTCCTTATTGTGCCTTAACAGTCCTGTATCAATCACCTACATGTTTAGATTTATATGGATAGGTTTGCATTAGTGTGTTCAAAAAGGTACTGTAGGTATCAATTTATATGTTTAAGCTAAATGTTTAGATGTCCTTGAGTTTTTATGTTTAGGAGAAAAGGGACTGGTTTTAATTAATTCAAAGAATAGGTGTTTCAGATTAAAATTCAATCTAGTACCGTAGACAAACTCTATTTTATAAACTTGTGTAAATACTGGCTGCAAAACAGAATGTATGTTTTCTCAAAGCTTTTATATCATTATTGTTTGTTTTATGTAAACATGTATGCAACAGATGTCTCCAAAAGTGAAAAACAGAGTATAAATATATTATTTGTCTATAAAATTATATTTTGAATATATTTACAGAGAGTCAAGCTTTAGTGTCCCCAGTACTGTGAATTTTATATGCGCTCATTTTTATTTTTCTTAAATGTACATATTACCTTTTGTTTAAGAAGAAATATTAGCAATCATTTTTATATGTATAAATGTTATTGTGACATCTCCCAAGGCCAACAATCACCTTAAACTAGATTATAGTAAATGAAAACAAAAGTAATATATCTTTCATATGTAATGATAACATGATAGATTCAGATTTTTTTAAAGGCGTATATAGTGATGTTACTTAAGTGTGATACTGATAAAGTTACAACCATTTAAAAGTGATTATAAGAATGTTTTCAGTCTCCCTGGTCTCATTTAGCATATTACTTGTGGTTGTTACAGTGCATGTTTTCTAAGGGATAGTTATAAACACGTTTTATATGGGAGTAAAAGTTACCGATCATTATCGGTCATTTGTGGATAAAATAAAATCTTCCCTTTTTTCTACATTCCTAATGGTTTCACTTATATATTATTTCACCTTCATCCATAACTTTGTCTCGTCTGTGAGTCTGTTCATTTGAATGTTTGTTACACTGATCTGGCTTCAATCACAAGCCTGACTTCACACACTAGTCTCCCATACGCTGACAAT
This sequence comes from Neosalanx taihuensis, assembly GCA_030340665.1. Classification (NCBI taxonomy): domain Eukaryota; kingdom Metazoa; phylum Chordata; class Actinopteri; order Osmeriformes; family Salangidae; genus Neosalanx; species Neosalanx taihuensis. The sequence continues at coordinate 4,769,946 of CM059308.1, forward strand.
GTTGGAGAAAAACTGCTTTATTGATTTGATCAGAAATCCATACTGTAGACCTCCTTAACGAGACCCTTAAAAATAGATTGTTTTTCTTTTGTTTATTTTCTGAACTTTTGTCTACCTCACTGTTGGTGTGAATGTGTTTGTGTGTGTTTTGTGTGTGTTTATGTTCTGTATGTTTGTGTGGAGAGTATACAAATATGAATGTGTGTTTGTGTGTACAGAATGTATGGGCTTTTGTATGGAAAAAAGACAGGGAGGGAGAAAGGTGGTGTAGAGCTGGTTAAGCCTCTGAAATCTCTAAAGCTACATGTTTGTACTTTTTATGCTACATTGTATCTAGATTAAGCAATCATGAAACAACCAAAAATGTAATATACCTTATCTCAGTACACTTCAATCAGTCAGGTTTTGCTAACTTTTTTTTTTTCCTCCCAAAAGATTTGCTGTAAATATGATGCATGATATTTGTATACTTTTTATGCTCAATAAATTGTTATAGCTCAACATTAACGTCATTCTCCTTGATCTGTTTTTTTTTTTACATAATTTTCCTGTAGTTCATTATTCTCCCAAAAGTTGTTGTGATATTGTGAGAGATTTGGCCAACAGGTTAAAAAAAACAATGATGCATTGTTCAGTTTTGAATGTGTGATCAGAATCAGAATCTATTTTAATCGCTATGCAAGATTTACAAACACAGAATTCACTATGGCAGAAAGGAGCAAACATAGAACATATATGTGACATAATAATGACAATGATAGTGCTAAGTTTCTCCGTTGAATAATGCTCTATAGGAATTTCTCACCCTGGACGTTTTCTTAAAGAGGAATCCATTGTGGTAATGATGTGCTGGGTTTTGGCATGGGTACGATTAGGTCACAAGCCCTCCCTGGGGTGAAATCATTAGCTACATGATACAGACCATGTGCTGATCTGGGAAGAAGATGTGAGAGATGAGGTTTGCACCTTGATACTTACACAATCACTCTGACGCATACTGTATGTGCTCACACTGTCAGCACGCACACACACACAAACACTCACTCCCACTGTCAGCATGCACACACACACACACACACACACACACACACACACACACACAAGACCCATGCTCCCCTTTGGCTAAAATGGCCAATCCTCCCCTCTGATTAAAGATTGAGCAAGACTTTCAGTGTGATATCATCCAGTGTGGGATAGAGGCTTTGCTTGAGTAAGACATGAGTTCTCATTACGACATGTTGACCTATTCCACACATCCCCAACCCAAATGATCAGTGAAGGCCCTGTCGACCCCTTATGATGTCACTCTATCGACCCTTTATGATGGTGTCACTCTGCTTGTCTACATGCCTGTCAGCATCATCAAGGGTCTTTCTTTGTATAAAGTGATATGTAAAAGACCCCATGAATATGACCAGAAGGTGTCTCTCATTCAGGGACGTCCAGCTGATGACTCACTCCTGTTGTCCTCTCCTTGGACTATCAGCCAGGAAGTGAAGTCATGTTTTGATTCACCGCTTGTTCTTTTCTAGTTGGAGACAGATGATCTTATTTGTTTTCTGAAATCAAAACCTGATGCATTCCGTCAAACACTGCACTGGCGTATAAATGTGTGACATCAACTGAGACTGAGAAACAATAACAAATGTGAAAATGCTGCTGTAAAACGACTGGTTTCAGAAAAGCTGCATGAATCGTCAAAAATGTTGGGGCCACTTCTTGCATCAGTTTATACCTTTGACACGCCTCAAAATGTACATTTATCCCACTAATATTCTGGCCCAGGAACATTAATGCAAGTTGCATTGATCTCAGACGAAGAAAGAAGTAAGTTTGAACGTTTTAAACGATATTGTTAACGGATAAATCGGCTGGGAATGATGAAACTTTCCACAATCGTCCCAATGAACCAAACGCTTCAGTCTTGGCTGTTGTCTGTCCCTATAAGAAGACCCCATGAAGTTCGACATGAAATTATTAATTTGCATTGAAAACCTGGGACAATTTCAAGAGGGATTTTCAACAAGATTTGCTATGAAGCTGTTGCTGAAAAAAAGGTGCTTTTCAACAATGTGTTCGTCTCATCTGCATCGCAAAACTGTAAGTATCATTTCTGTCGCTGTTTTTAGCAATGCTGATGTGTTTTGGTGACGTTGATAATGTTATATCTCGGTGAATGTTACACAAAATAGATCGAAGAGGACAGTTTTTAGGAGAGAAAGCGATTCTCTAAATATCAATGGTATCAGCATTGTTATTTTGGTCACAAAAGTTTTGAAATTTGAGTGATAATGTGTCGCCCGGTTGACCGCATAGTCATAATCGGACGCCATGTCTTGATGCAGAAGTTCATATCTTAACCTTTTGCAGTTTGGTCAGTTAATTCAACATGAAAATGGTTGAGCATGGCAGCTTTCTAGAGATATGGGAATTCGCTTTTAGCCAAGTGGCCAGATTATTTTCGTGATTTGTGTAAAACTGGCAATCTGAGTAAGACTCATAAGGGTCTATGGCAGCTTAGGGGGAAATTCATGCAGAAGGATAACATGGACTGTGGCCTGGCAGGCAGCACTAACACCAGGGTGGTCTCTTGTATTATAGGACCCCAAACCCTTTGTAACTTAATAATCATTATTCTAAGTTGGTCAAGTGAGACGTGTTTTGGAATTTGCTTGCGACATTTGCAAAAGGGGAAGATGGCCAAAAAGAACAGTGTTCAACACCTCACCATGGAGAGCCTTGGGTGGTTTTGGAGCTCCTCAGGAAACAGCAGGGTCATGTCTGGATTGGTCTGACTGTCCATTCAACACTGTGGGATGTGAGGCATGGCCCTCTCCACAGGCCGTGCTGGGTTGAGAAAGCCCTCACATTTACATGTATTAATTTAGCAGACGCTTTTATCCAAAGCGACTTACAAGAGAGAGCTTTACAAAAGAGCATTGGTCACTGAGCATAGCAACGTCAGAGACCCCAATGTCCCCATAGTGGACTTTTAGATTTAGATCAGCTATCAGCCTGGTTGTGCAAAGGACCCTTCACGTTTAGAAATCTCTGCTGTTTTCCTGCAGGATTTGATGGGTTGGCTGAGGGCCTCAAGGGCACCTATCTGAACAGGAACCATAACGAAATACAGAAACTTTGTTAAGTTAGACTGTGGTTGTGCTAAGCAAGGGAACTGGAAATTATTCAAGCGAATCAGCGAAAAAGAGGACATTAGGTTGAGTGTTTTAAGACTTAGAGGGTCAGGTGTTTAATAATTTAGCAGACAGTGTTATCCTGAGTGTACTTTTGCCCCTATTCTTAGTACATTACATTTATTCATTTAGCAGACACTTTTATTTTTTTTGTGATGTTTGAAAACAGATTCTCCTCATTTTTCTACTCACTAACGGAAGACAGTTGAGCTATGGGATGTGGATTATCTAAAGAGACGATGTACAGGACAGCTTGGAGTCATTTTGAAGCTAGTTTGGCCCACACTGTAACGCCTGCTGCAACTGGCAGAGGGTCTAAGTTTAGCTTCACAGCACAGCCCGCCCCTTGGTCCACACACAAAAAAAAAGATTAGCACATTTTGAGATTCCTGCCAGTATCCATAAAGTAGATTCATTTTGCTGAATTGCAAACTGTGTTTTGATTGTGGCTCATTGGTGCTTGTGTGTATATTTCTTCGAGACGTTGGAGGGTCTGAGTTTTATTGCTGGAAAGGCTGGAGTGAATCCAGTAAAAAAATCTATATGCCCAAAATCACAGTGTTCATAATAGAGTAGAGGCTCAATCACAACCAGACTCATACCACACTCAAGCACCGCACACACACACACACACACACACACACACACACACACACACACACACACACACACACACACACACACACACACACACTCTGCAACAACACAGAAACTGTTTTCCAGAACCACATCAAATTCCAAAAAACTCTATTCTTTCTTCCATGTTTCCAACCAGTATGATTCTTTTATTTGGACAACTAGTCTTATCTGGAGAGGTTGTTTAGAAATGTGCTTATCAAATGAAGGTTTGAAGGTGCCAAGATGAACGTTGCAATGGTAGAGTTGGGTCATGGATACTATGCCAGCATTACCCATAATCCATCACTCCAGGCCAGGGCCAGGGTCTTCACAGCTCACAGTTCTACTTCACAAACATATTTTCCTCTCGTAGAAATTACTGCTTTCTTTCATGCTTCGAGCAGTATGGAAATGCAGTCAACAAACTTTTGAAGGAGTATTTTTTTTTACGTTTTTCTTTTTTTTCATGTGTGCGAATTTCGAGACAGGAGGAGATTATAGGAAATCTGGCTGGCAGAGTTTGACTGCTGGTGTTTATCTTCAATGAGCAGAACTTTGTCAGGATCATTTGGCTTTGGACCAAAGCAAACATGCATCTTTTAAGTGGATGACATCCAAAATGAAGGCTGCTGGTTTGAAGGGCAGCTGGTTTAGATACTGTGGCCCATGATTCATTTGTATAATCATGCTACTGTCTCCTTCTCATCATGCTTAATAATGTTTCTTTTAATGGTTGTTAAATACGTTTTGAACGGCAATGACTACAATTATAGGCAGCTGGAATTTATATAAAACGCTTATATATAAATTTAAAAAAACTGTTGAAATGACTGTGCTTCGCTATGATAAACACGAAGCAATTTGCTGTCATTTGAAACCCATTCTTCCCTATTCAAGTACCTGTTCTCCTCAAAAACAGTTGAATCTTATTCTGCGCACAGTCCTCTGCTGAATACTAACCGTATTCTTGGAGGATGGCATGGTGCTGGAAACACAGCCAGCTGCTGGAGCCTGCCAAAGACACACTGCAGATGTTCTGAGACAGAAAAGCCAGACTTTATTAACATTTGTTATTCCACTCTGGACCCTGGCTCTCCAAAAAGTGGCCCTGCCAGGGCTCTGGAGCCGTACTCCACACAGTAACCAAGCTAAATAACTCCGGCCTCACTAGCTGGACCCTAAACACAACCAGATGTCCGTGCCCTCAACCAATAATCACATCAAATGCACAGCTTTGCTCCGATTGGTCGAAAGGGAAGCCCCAAGTTGATCACTGAAAGCTGTCAGCTAGAAAACAGATGTGTGAGGTGGGTTGTGAGTGCTGAAAGTAGGGCTGCAGGCCCCAGCAACTCTGGAAGCTGGCTGGAACAGACCTGTAGTTTAAGGAAGGGTTAGAAATGCACCGTGGAAACGTTCAAGCACACTGCAAGTCCTCAGGCCTTCAGACAGGAAATCATATTTGGAGGAAGGGTAAAACTTGCGGTCAGCAAAGTATTTTTTTAAGCATAGAAAAAAAACCATATGCATTCATTTGAATGTTTTGATTTTTATTTGTGTTATATCCTTTCTGGTTTGGAAATATTGCTGTGCTACAGAGTAAGCTGAACTGTTTACTGGTTTTTATACATTTAATCATTTAGCAGACGCTCTTATCCTGAGCGATTTACAGCACAGTACAGGGACATCCCCCCTGAGGCAAGTAGGGTGAAGTGCCTTGACCAAGGGCACGTGTCCAAATGCAGCCACAGCTGGGAATCGAACCGGCCATCTATCTCCTGCCTGACTTCAGCCTTTTTACTTTGCTCTGGTCTTGTTTCAGGTTCTTTTTGCTCCGGATAATCATGTTCAAATATTAGAATAACTATCTGTCACCTTAGCGGCCCCCCCGCACGCACGCACGCACGCACACACACACACACACACACACACACACACACACACACACACACACACACACACACACACACACACACACACACACACACACACACACACACACACCACAGGGCCTCAAACCCTCCATTCAAACCTCCTCTGTCCCACGCTTTCACCAATGAGAGGTTGGAGGTGGGGGTGTGGGGTCAGATAGTTGTGTATTTGCATAGCTTCCTCAGGGACTTGGAGCCGTGTAAAGTTCAAAGATAAAAATGTGAGAAATGTTTGCACGTAAAGGCTATCATGTATATGCCATGAGGAATCGTTTTTTTTTTTTCCACCCATCTCTTTGGCTGTGTGAGTCATGAGATGAATACCCGGGGGGGTGGGGGGGTGGGGGGAAGACAAGGTATCTTTGTTGATAGGAACTTTGGCTTGGGGGATGACAGCCATGTGTGTTCAGTCAGTGCTGTGGTCTGCCTGTCACACTGTCCAGCTCACGCACGCTTCTGGACACGACAAGCTGCAGTCTGCCGTCCAATAACACGTCCAGCAGGATGGGGATTGATCTGTCATTTGTCCACCCTGTCCTCATGCAGTATCGGGTGTCACTGGATGCTCCTGCAGCCTGACAGGAGGTCGTCAGACAGCTCACACACGCTGTCCTCTCTGTAGCACACCACTCCTCCAGTTAAACACACATTAGAGCAAGCAGAGCATGCTTCTGACATAACCATTGGGTTTTTGTAAAAACAAAACAAAAAAACGTAAAGAAAACAAATGTATATATCTTTGTCTTATTCCTAGTGGAGGTGTTTTTGCAGATGGTATTTGTGGTCTGGGTGCATTAACATAAATGGGGGGCTGCAGTTGACGTTGAACGGTTGAATTCCATGGACGCGTTACTGCACAGTCTCCCTGAAGGTCCTTACTCTACTCTCTCAATCTGAATAACAGACTGTTCCTGCTGGAGGTCAGTCCTGGCATCTCTTACTGTCTCCTTCTACACTCCTCCGCCTCTCTCTCTATTTGTCTGTCTGTCTGCTTGTCTGTCTGCTTGTCTGCCTGTCTGCTTGTCTGTCTACTTGTCTGCCTGTCTGTCTGCTTGTCTGCCTGTCTGCTTGTCTGTCTACTTGTCTGCCTGTCTGTCTGCTTGTCTGTCTGTCTTTCTTTCTCTATGTCTGGTTTTCTCTATTCCTCTCTCTGTCTCTATATTTCTTTTTCTATCTGTCTGTCTGTAATCCACACATTCGACCTGACCTGAGACTTGTCCTGAATAACACACCATGGCAATATCATTAGCCATATGTTGAAACAACCATTTTCTGTTATTGGAGAACCAAGAGATGTTTGGGCAGAATCTGCATTCGTTTATCCAGTTCAACAGGGGAGCAGGGCACTCTAGTCAGTTCTATTAGATCAATAATGTCCTAAAGATGTGCCAAGATAGAATTACATAAACACCCCCATTCTACGCCCCCTCCCCCCCCAGGGTTAGACAGAACAGGCTCTGTGTGTCCAGATAGACCAGGACCCCTGCCGAGGAGTCTGGCTTGCCGAAAGCTGTCAAAGTCAGAAGCAGCCATGCTAACTGTCCGTAGAAAGATCCTCTGATGATAAAAAAAGGAAAAAGAAGAAGGAGAGAGGGGAAAAAAGAAGTGGTATTGTCCTGATTGGCTCAGTGTAAACATTCGTCCCCCAGGGCTCAGCGCTTCAGCCTTGCTCTGTTGCCCAGAGGAGGGTTTTCACCCTACATGGTCACCGTAGTAACAACACACAGGGGTTACGACACAAACAGTTTATTCAAAGGGACTCTCATGTTTAGGTTAATGTCCCCGTCTGGGGTATTTTCTACTGGGTTTGGGAGCTCATTTCCCCTGTGTATATTCTGGAGTAGGCCAGCTGTGGAGAAGAACGGACATTTTTCCTGACAGTGTATGACAGAAGAAAGCCTAACCTCTACAGATAGTGTGAAAACGTATAACCTGTAAAGAATAATAAGACGGGCTATCACCTCGGCTGCTCGTGTTGATTTAAGAGCCAGTTAGCCATTTTTTTCCTTGCTGACAAAATGAACAACCTCCCATGTGATGGAAATGTCACATAAATAGGATTAAAGAATTGAAACCCATGAAAATGCCGAGGATTTTTCTTTGGCCCTTGAGAACGATTCTGCAGATGTTTTCTGCTTGCCGTCAGGGTACACATCGTTTGGTCGTTTCGACCAAAACAGATGCAGTGAGTTTCTGAAGCATTTTCTAATAATAAGAGGGAATTTACCGGCCCTGTAACACCTCAGCGATGGTATAAATCAGTTGTGTTGAGTTGCCCAATGCCCTGGTTTTGATGGGCAGTGCTGAGTGCTGTTAGACGAGGAGACGGTGTCTACTAATGTCTTTCACAGCTGCCCCCCCCCCCTCCCCCCGCCATCCTCCATCAACAGGTTTGTAATGGTCTGGTAAAGTTCTCACTCACTCAGTGTCACCCCAGTGGCTAGCAAATAGTGAAAACCAAATAGTAACAGTTTTGCATGGTTAATAATTATGTTGATTTCACAAGTTTCTATATTTCCAGCACTCCCTAGTATGATTCTAATAATATGTTTTGGTATGTTGGGCTGGTATACATGTTCTTTTCCTGGCCCTCATGCACTCTTAAGAACTCTGTGTTCTTTAGAACACAACCACAATTCTTTTTATCTAGCTTGGCGCTTCAAAGACTCTAATTACAAACTAAATTGGATTTAGAATGACTTCAAGTTCGCCCCGATCTACTGGAGCTTATTGGGGCTGTGTAGAACAAATTGATTACAGGGTCCTCTTTCATTCTACAACATCAAACCTTCATACCCAAACCAAAAACACAGCAAGCGAATTAACAGGCATCGTATTCAGTTGGTTGGCCAAGGATAATGTACAAACAAACCAGGGATAATGTACCAACAAACCAGGGATAATGTACATTTTCCAATGTTAATCAAACTGTTGGGGTCTGAAGGAAGACACAGAGAACAGCTGGTAGTGGCCTCTTGTCGTTTTTTCCTTTTCTCTCTCCCTCTTTCTCTTTCTATCTCTCCTTTTTCAGTCTCTTTTCTGCCTCTCATGTTCTTTCCCCCTCCTTCACCCCTCTCTCCCTCTCCATGTCTCTTTCATGACCCAGAGATGTGCTTTGAGTTCAGGGGTCTTGTGTAGCTCAGTCCTCAGACTCAGTGCCTGGGTTAGTCTCCTTCAGGACCTGGCCTGGTCTCTACTGCTGCTCAGTCCAGCCACTCCTCTTTGATGGTCAGCTCTCCACTGTTGCTAAGCAAAGCTTCTTTCATGCAAGGTATCAAACATTCAGCAGGCTTCCGTCCTTCACTCCAGCCCCAGCATCCTCTCCCCTGACAACGGTTGTCTGGAGGGCGTAGCCATGGAAACTTTGTAGAATAATACATGTTTGGCACTAGAGCCAAGGCCCAGGCTCACTCCTGCTGTAAATCTCTTTTGATTGTGAACTGGTTCAGGTTTAGAAGGTTCACTGTGAATATGGCTGTCTTCTGTGTCTGGAGTCTGAACTGGAGTCTTCTTCTGGAGAAGAAGAAAAACCATTTGAGCCTGAAGCTGAAGGTCTTTTGGGTGTTGATGACGGTTTCATCGTCGAAGCTCTTTCTCTTGGAGGGGCAGTGAGCTGTGTTACAGTAGCTTTCACACTCTGCAAACCAGACCCAAGTACTTTGGTTCTAAGTACTTTGCAGCTCACAGTTTTAGATAATGATACAGTTTGTACCCGTTTTTTGATGTTATATTTAGTTACACTGTTCTCAGGTGGGTTGGCTTAAAGCAAAAGAATATATATCAACTGTTTGACTGTTTTTTCCTCATTTCAAGGGCTTTAAAGAAAGGAGAAAGCTGTTTGTATTCATACCAGAGGTCTTTAGTTTGTGTTTACAGTATACAAGAGATGATGTGAATTTTACGTAACAGAAAATGAGGTGAAAGTATAATATTGGGATTATTTAAATGTTTGCCTGCTTTCTTACTTAACATTATTGTGATGTTTCTGTCTGCTTGCTGATCCAAAGTTGAGTTTCTCTGTCATGATAACCTCAGAGTGGTGAGTGGTTAACAGTTAATGATATGCTACTGTGGTTCCAAGCCTGATCCAAGTCCCCCCATTCATGGGGCCTAATGCAATTCCATAGGCAGTCATTAACGTTGAAACTCTGTGCTGATTAAATCTGCGGTGCCTTTACACAGAAACTGTCTCTTCATCGTATAAACAAAGCTGTGCCCATTAAATTTGCCACAACTGACAATTATACTGTTAGTTCCCAGAAAGCAGAAAGGTCTTTTTTTTTACCCTCAACTTTTCTTTTTTAAAACAGGATTTGGCTGGGTAATTAACCTTTAGATCTGTTGTATTTGCGAAAAGTTAATTTCATCAGTGCATTCCTGGTAGATTAGACCATCGATAGGAGTATGATGAAACTGTGGGGATTGTTGGAGCAGGGAGGGCTTGACAGAACTTGTTGGTTAACAGAATTGGGACGGTGGTTTGAAGGAGGAGACTAAACTCTGGGAACAGCTGTCTCCTCTAACACGGAGGAAACAGCTTTAACAGACACTTATGTCCAAACTTTCACTCCTCAACATTCACTCCCCTCTCACAGGAAATGGCTTAATAGTGTCACAGATCCACCCCCCCCCCACCACCACCCCCCCACCCCCAGTGAACGCTATGATCTCAGTTAATCTTAACAAGGGTTCATTCAATCCAGACAATTGCTTAACGTGTTCTTGAACATGGGAAAGTGTCACGGCTGCAAATAGAACCGCTTTTCAATCTCCCTTCAGTTCTTCAAGGTCTGCGTGTGAACTTGGGATTCGTTTTTATATATTTTTTTGCTTTTCAGGCCCTTTGATGTCCCTTATGACCTGTAGAAAGGGTTCCTGTGTTGGGCTCTGTGGCTGTCTCCAGCCCCCCCTGCTCCACCTCTCCCTGCAGCAGTGTACCTGCCTTCACTGGGCCCACCTGCTGTTCCCAGCGGGGCGGTTGAACCAGCAGTGAACCAGAGAGGGACGCTCGTCTGGTGTGTAAGCCCAGTGAGCTCAGAGAGAGACGGGGAGAGAAAAAAACCCACAGTAGGAGAAATAAAAAAAGAGAGAGAGGAGGATAGAGAGACCTCCAGAGGCTTAACCGCAAAAAGTAATGCAAAGGACATTCGTGAAGAATTTTATATATATATATACTTTACAAAAATATATTAAAAAAACAAAAGGAAACAACTTGCAGACAGATGTGTCCAGACAGCTCAGCGGACATGATGGAGCGCTGCGCATGGAGATGAGACTCCCCAGGGGGGTTAGTGGTGGAGGTTGGCGGGACTGGGGGGGGGGGTCTCTGCACTGTCTCCCCAGGAGGGAGAGGGTGAGTCTGGGGAGGGGAGGGGAGAGAGAGGGTGGTTATTCATCCTTGCGCGGGCGCTCCAGTGCTCGCTTGCGTTGCGTCTGAGACACAGAGTTCTTCAGGGGGCTTTATGAGAGACTGTTAAACTGCCTGGGTTCAGTCCAGATGTCTGGGCTGAGGAGGACAGCTTTACCAGAGATGGACTCAGGTCAGGGCGGGTTGGTGCCAAGCCTCCCGTACTAACCAGTCAGAAGGAGGCTACTGGATCATGTGATGTCACAGGAAAGGTGCTGGCAGGCAGGCAGCAGCAGTGACATCACAGGCCGCTTGGGGAAGGGCCCACTGAGGGGACACAGGACGGGGATCTGGAAGCTGGACTTCAGTTCCGTGAGGAAGCCGTGGCGTGATCTTAGATGGCACAGCTGCACTTTCCACCGCCGCCTGAGCTGTGTTCGTTGGCACAGTCTGAAGCTGCGGTCACACACTAGGGAAAAAAAATAGAAAAAAAAGAAAGAAGAGGTTTGCTTTGGAACTGGGCCAGATTAGGGTTGCGCAACCCGAGGGTTGAGCTCACCGCTTGTAATATTTGGTGTTTGGAGAAGGTGGGGTAAGGGGGAGGTAATCAATAAGAGGAAGAAGCTGTGTGTTGGGAAGGAAGACTGTATTTGCCCAAGGAATATTATTCAATGTCCTCCTTTTTTTGTATTTGCTGAAAGCAAATATTGAAGCATGAAATAGCAAATGATCCAGTGGACTTTGACACATAAGCAGCAATAATTCCAGTGCATTGATTCTGATTCAGATTGGGATGCGTTGCATAACTTAATCACAAGCAGAGAACGCAAACAAACCTTATATGGTATCCCAAATCAAAGTATCCAAATGTCACTTCTTCTGTTATTCTCCCCTGCCGGGTGAAGATTTCTCCGCCTGCAGCGCTCTCTGGTGGTGAAGTGCAGTACCAACAGGCAAACCACTACCCATACAGGAAGAAAAACAAAGCATGTGTGCCAGAGAGTTTAGATGAATTGTACAACTGACTGAATAGCAGTGAAGTACACTGGATAAGGTGCTTATCTATTCCCTTTTAACACTCTGATGTGTAATGTCTCTCCTGTGGTATGAATGAATCAACGACATCACATGCAATGTGTCAGGACTGGGTGATAGTTTTATAGTTTTTTTTCTGTTAGAGTGTGTAGTGCTGGACGTAAGTGTGTTTAGTCTGGATAAACTTCACCAGAATCTCCCCTGTCGTCTGTTTTTTAGTCTCTCTCTGCTTCTACACAGGTGTTTCTGTGAGGAAGGGGGGGGGGGGGGGGGGGTTGTAAACCAAACTGAGCTCTGGACAGGGTGTTCTGTGTAGAAGGGGCTCTCAAAGCTGGGGGCCCTCAGGAGCATCTGTCCAATGCACAGAGACATACTTTATACCATATAGACGACATGCTTTACAATTTACAGTACTCAGGCTTTACAGTACTCAATCTTTACAGTACTCAGGCTTTACAGTACTCAGTCTTTACAGTACTCAGTCTTTACAGTACTCAATCTTTACAGGACTCATTCTTTACAGTACTCAATCTTTACAGGACTCATTCTTTACAGTACTCAATTTTCACAGTACTCGGTATTTACAGGACTGAGTACTTGGACTCGAAAGCAGTTTGATGGGGTAGAAAATCGATGTACTATACGTAGCGTATGAACTTAACTGACCCTCTCGATTTTCAGACTACACAACTGGTGGAGGAGGGAAGCAGGCGGAGGAGGCAAGCAGACGGCATCCATCAGCCAATGTCTGCATTCCACTGCAGTTCAGTACTGTCCTGAGAACGTGAGTACTTTTACTATAGCAGCTGCTTGTACAGGAAGTTGCTTGGCCCAGAGTCTACACTGGCCAAAGCTAAAGTGTTGGATGAGACGCTGAGACCTCTAGCCAGAGAATTACAAAGTATTCTGCTGCACTACTACACTAATATACGTGACTTGGTTTTCAACTAAACTGTCAGAAAGAGTCGGGTTCGACTGTGAGTCTTTGACCTCATAGGATGTATCTTATAAATGAGGTCAGTGTATTTTTATGATGGGCGCAAGGAAACAATAGTTCATTGTTAAACATCTTTCATACGCAAATAAAACACAGCACTGAATGACAACTTTTTATTTAAAAATGTATTTCATCCCCGATAACTGCCTGTTATAAGCCTACGGTTTGAATAACTTTGTTCATGACTTTCAGGGTTGTTTTTCTAGTCTGTGAAAGTTAACAAATGTAGTTCAAGGATAGAGAATGTAAGCTGTCATTATCAAGTCAAACAAGCTTGCAGAGATCGTAGTAAAACCCTCTCTGACAAACCCCAATGGTGGCCCTCATGTGACTTCCCAAAGCTACTGAAAGCTGCATTCAGTTGTTGCAACAGTCTAATTTAACTTTATAGAAGATAGAGAACCTTGTTATGGATGTCAGTCAGTCATCTTTTCAGCTGAAAATTTGCAAGGATATTTAAACTGAAAAATAATCCCCACATGGAACTTGGAAACAAAACATGAATCAGGAGTTGTAAGTACTTACTCCAAGATTCACAGTCTACCAAAGGACTCAATGTACTTTGATGGGCAAACCCTCCCCCTAGAACTGCCCCTGGTGTAGTAAACAAGTCTGGCTGGTCCCATAGAAGCATGGCTGGCCCAGTATCCAGCAGAACCTTTTGTAATACTGTGTTAACTTGGATATAGTACAGGGTCATGCTTTATTCTCTTTATAGACAAGACACAGGAGGCTAGATTGGCTCATTGAAATAACGAGGGGGGGAAGGGGGATGGCAGTGGGGGTCGGGGTGGGTGGGGGGGTGTAGTGGGCGCGGGGTACATTCTAACATCTAACACAAACCCCAATAAAGAAACCCCCTCTAAAATTGGAATCACAAGATATTTTTGGGGGGGAAAGAACAAACACATTGGTGATATTTAAAGTATTCTATTTATTTATTTTCCTCAGATATCTTGTGGAAATAGAATAATACAAATATGGTGGTAAACTCAAAAGTGGCCTCAGTCTTAAGTGTAGAAAAATGTAATCAGTCGGTGTTTTATGTCCACTGTCTCCCCACGTCTTAACTGTGTTTAGACCCTAAAGTCAAGCAAAGTCATGGTGAAAGAGTAAGATGAGTAGTAGGTCAATGTAGACGCCTTGAAGATTGAAGTTACTTCAGTCTTTTTCTTGCTTTAACTTTTTTTTCCAGAGAGATCAATTCCTAAACTCCATGGGGTCAACATCACAACGTTGTTGAAGATAAATATTTAATTGGTGAGATAATCTTATTATTTTTTAACTTGCTGTAATTGTCTCCCCAATTTTCTTCCACCTACAGTAGCAGTTAAATCAAAACTGATCCTCTCTTCTAGTCCTGTTTGTTTAAATATCAAGTTTACTGACTAGATTTACTAGACACATCAACAGAGAATGATGAGTCAACTCTTCTCCCATTATCCTAACTGCTGTTAAGCCATGTAGAAAATCACAAATCCCTATTTTATTGGATTTAACTGACAGTGAGGCTTGATCAGATCTATTCCTCACTGCCATATCTGTTCCTCTCTACAAGAACAGCTAGTGAGAAGGTTTCTGCGTTAAACCTTAACTTAAGTGAAAAACTGCTCCGCATGGTTCATCAATGAATTATGCCCCCTGGACGCGTTTCCAACGGATACCAGTCTGAGATCTGCTTAGGCAGTAAGAAATTACATCAACATCAAAGAAGTCTTCTTAAAAGAGCAAGTTTAGAAGAATTAATATTTGATAATGCTGAATCCCTCAATAAGCACACAGGCAAGTAGTAGCTGGTAATCTTGCAAGAATATTCAAGCATCTAATATGGCATATTTACCGGTATTAAGGATTAAAACAGCATATAATATGCATTTAAAAATCGTTTTACTTACTAAAATATAATTTCAGAGCACTGATGTAATAGTGGCTAATAAGTATAATTTGAAATGGAGCACTTCAAAGAGGTACAGGAAGCTACCATCTGCCATCTAGTGGACGTTTTAATGACTGCAGACAGAAAAAATGCAAAACATAGTTCCAAATATTTTCCTATGTTTCCATACATGAGTTGAACTAGATTCTTACTGGATCAGTTCCAGGTACCAGTCAAAATAATCTGTGCTGCCGTAACCATAGATATTAGGAGTACAGCTTCAGTACAGTCTTCAATGTAGTACAGCTTCATTACAGCTTCAATGTAGTACAGTTTCAGTACAGCTTCAATGTAGTACAGCTTCATTACAGCTTCAATGTAGTACAGCTTCAGTACAGTCTTCAATGTAGTACAGCTTCATTACAGCTTCAATGTAGTACAGCTTCAGTACAGTCTTCAATGTAGTACAGCTTCATTACAGCTTCAATGTAGTACAGCTTCAGTACAGTCTTCAATGTAGTACAGCTTCATTACAGCTTCAATGTAGTACAGCTTCAGTACAGTCTTCAATGTAGTACAGCTTCAGTACAGTTTCAATGTAGTACAGTTTCAGTACAGCTTCAATGTAGTACAGTTTCAGTACAGCTTCAATGTAGGACAGCTTCAGTACAGCTTCAATGTAGTACAGCTTCAGTACAGTTTCAATGTAGTACAGCTTCAGTACAGCTTCAATGTAGTACAGTTTCAGTACAGCTTCAATGTAGTACAGCTTCAGTACAGCTTCAATGTAGTACAGTTTCAGTACAGCTTCAATGTAGTACAGCTTCAGTACAGCTTCAATGTAGTACAGTTTCAGTACAGCTTCAATGTAGTACAGTTTCAGTACAGCTTCAATGTAGTACAGCTTCAGTACAGTTTCAATGTAGTACAGCTTCAGTACAGTCTTCAATGTAGTACAGTTTCATTACAGCTTCAATGTAGTACAGCTTCACTCAGGGAAACTATGAATAATAAACATGATGAGGAGGACCATAACTAAGGTCATTTTTCACATGGTGTTGTTCTGTGAAAACAAGCCCCCTGGTCACTCTGTTAGGGACACATCACAACAGCTTTAATAGCCGACTGACCAGAGCTTAAGAACTGCCTGGCCTTTCTAAATGTATCAAGGCATCATCAAACACACAAAAACAGGTTGATACCAAACGGGGGAATGTCAAATGAATTCAAATGTTGGGGCCGCGAGTCCTACAGAAAGGTAGTGGGGAGAGAAAAAAGTGACCTTGACTTGAATTAGGAGCCAAGGGCCCGAGACCGCTTTCATTAGTGACTCGTGTTGTTTCTGGGATGAAACACAGCATGCTGCCTCTGTTCTGCCTCTGAGGCACACTTCCTCCGGTGTGGCGGTGATCTCAGTAATCGTATGTATTCTGTCTCGTGCCCCGTGATTTAAACTGGTTCTCTGCCTCTTCTGTTGTTAACTGGCTTCAGTATAATGATGTAGTTTTTCTGTGATGTTTCAACACCATGGCTGGAGGCAGGAGTTTAGTCGGCAGCAAAAGCAGGATCAAGACGAACGTGAAGCCAGGAAAAATTGAGAAAAATGGCTCGCTGTACCCCAAGGTAGGGAATAAATTGCAGATGATATGTAGCGGAGCAGGGGAACAAACAGCATAATAAATTGTTTGAGATTTTCTGCTCTCTCATTTTTTACAGACCCCCAAAATCTAACTTTTTATGGTGCGCTTGGCAGGCCATTAAAAGAATTATTTCATGCTCTCAAAACAGAGACCTAATGTCAATCTATATATCTCACAAAGAGATTATAACACTCTTTGTAAGTTCTTTGTCTACAGTTCCTTCATGAAGTAATGATAATAGGTTAAACCAAGACTTGAATACTGTAGCAGAGCAAAAAAATATAAACATGAGGAACTCGACTCTTAAGGCTGAAGAACTGGATAGCTAAATATTCATGGACAAATATGCATGTTATTATATTTTCTCAATATATCAGCATTAAATATGAATGATCCACATTGAACACATTTAATAATTCAAAAAGATATATTTTGCTTAGACCATAAATATTAAACTGATTTAGCATGGATTTTATAATGTGTTTGATGTCCACTGGCTGTTTCTTGTTGATAATAGTAGTTCCCAATTTCAATGGCAACCATGAACATGGTGAAAACAAAGATTTCGCGATAAACATTTGCTTTATCGAATAAATATTTGATGGTATCGTGATTTCAAACATCTTGACCCACAAAAACACACGAAGAGCAGATTCAACAACCCATCTTAAAACCTTTCTGCATGCCAGCCATGTTGTTTTCCTGTGTTCAAACACCATTGATTTTTTTCTAGATTTTTAGGACTTCTTCTTCGTTGTATTGTACTGTATGACAAATGACAGTGTGTCTGGAGATTCCTGACCTTGTGTGTTGGCTGAAGGACCGTCTCATCAGCACACAGGCCCAGAAGCCCCCAGCTCAAGCCTACTAAAAGATCAGAAAATCAATCTGTGAATTGCGGAAGCAAAGAATATCATGGCACTGTTATGAACGCCGAAGCTGCCTTTGATAAACATTGAAATGACTTAAAGCATTATCAGATTAGTAATGTCCGAGTTTCTCTAAATCAGTTCTGACTTGAGAGAAAGTGACGGAGAAAGAGGACAAATCAAGCAGTATTTTGGTGAGTATTACTTTATAATGGCTCATGGCAGAAGATTTAGTCTGTAATGTTTAACTTGTAATTGAAGCTTAAACAGCAATTCCACACAAAATGCAACTAAAAAAGGACAGTAAGTTGCAGGTGAAAGTAAGTCTGTAAATCAGTAAACAAACCCTTTACAATGTTAGTTTGTAAAATCCTCATCTCTGCAGCATCCAGCCTATATCTACAACACATCTACAACACATGGTACCAATGTGAAGAAAAAAAAACTTGCGTATAAAAAACAGATTGCTTGACTGACATGGTACCCCAAAATGTTGAATAGTTTACTTGTGGAAACATTGGATTTTCCGTTTACTTATACATAACAACAACGAGGAAGGGTTGAGGGCATCTGCTTGGTCAATTAATAATGTAATAACATGAATAATGCAGGATCACAGAGTTATGATCATTATACAATTTAAATGAGGCTTAAATCTGCCTGGCTTACTTGAGTGTGAGTACAGTGAATCATTCAAGACACAACAGTACCACATTTTCTACCAGTGTAAAATTAACATGGAACATTCCAGAAAGTATTCTATAGTTACCCACAGCTCCTTACCCCCCTTGCAAGCATAGTATGGGAGATAACAATCAAAATATATATATATATAATATATACAAAATATAACAATTCCTTCCAAAGTCCTTGTTGATGCAGTGTTTAAACCTGATACCTGAGTCCACTGTTAGAAGGGGAACAACCTTCTGAACTTCTGAAGGCAACTGCAGAGTATGCTAACAAATCTCAGATGAGTTTTACAATAAACTAGCCTACTGTAGAACTTCAGCCCAAACTTACTGATCCAACTGGGGGACTAACTAGTTTCATCATCAGTGTCACCTCTCATTTCTACCTTCCTTGAACTGTTGCAACTTATCCCAAGAATGTTGCAGTTTGCCAGGGATAATCCATATTGTGTATAGGGGGCAGTAACTACATCACAAATATTATCGCCGTAATTTATAAATAAAGGAAAAATGCGTTTGCGACGTAATTTTCAATCAACGTTTGTCTGCACCGTGTTTCAAATGTTGACGAAGGAAAGATACCGTGGATTTGTTCTTTCCTATACGTTTTCAAATCTCTCTCGCCACTACGAACATCCCTCCCAGAATTATAGTTCAACCTGCAGAATTTTAAGCAAAATGGCGACAGTATAATAGATGGAGGACGAAAAACCAGCAGTGTCAAGTGTAATAACTAAACTTGTGAATTTGGTACCGTTTCCTGCGCTTTAAGGAGGTAGGTCCAACACATCAAGTCGATCTATTTACTCACGTATAGACTCACTTATATGCCGATGTGTTATCACACAATGTCGAGTGTTGTCATGCAGCAGGGGGTATTTGTAACCCCTACCTGGGCTCTTATCATGGAGCACCACTAGTAACACAGATATAACTTATATTATAAGGTAAGAAGTCAGATCACACGCATCTATAGGAGGATGCATTGATAGACTACGGACGTCGTCAATGCCATCATCTTTAGAACACTCAATACACAATGTAACACAATGCACTTGTCCTCGGATACATTTGTTGCCGTTTTATTATGACATCACTAAAGGTTAGACACATTGTCATTGATGTTAGTATAACACAGCATGTTATCCTTGTCAGGGCCAAGCTGTGGTTCCTCTCCCACCCTGACCAGGGGCCACATTGATGGGATGCATCTCCTAGTGAAGTGTGGTCACCGCATCACAAGGTCAGACAGGGTTAAAGAACTGTGTCACCATTTAGATTAATATTTTCAGAACTCAGATGTGTCCTGTGAGCCTATAACTCTGATCATAATGTTATGTTTTCACCACAAGAACACAACTGTTTATAGAAAGACAATCCTCTGGGTCCAGTTAGATAAATAAGGTGAAAAGGGGTGTTGTTTAAACTTGGTGAACAAGTTTAGACAAGTGAACATAATCATTCTCTGGTTTTGCAAGTGGGTAAGTGTGCTTGGCAACCTTTGATATAATACACAGTTTCATAGCGTATGAAATAAATCACACTTAAAGGCTAGTGTCACAATAACACAGCCACCCACAGGTTTTGTTACCAACAATTGTTGGTTAATGCTTAATTGCCACTTGACAAACACTGAAACCAAAAAGCGCCAACTTCTAGAACATATACATGTTCTCTGCTGGTTCAGCTGCTCTGCTGGTTTCTAAGTCACCTGGGAGGACATTAATGGGAGTACACTGTCCTGAATTAGCATCTCAGTAGCCAGCAGCAGATGTGAGATATTTTAGTAACCAGGTGGACTCTACCAGGAACTATGTGATCCACTGAAATCTATTAACGGAAAATAGATGACATAAGAAATAAGGGCAAGATCATTTCCTGGGATACTGGATCATTTTAACCCCCTAAAGGTATCACGACTTTAGCTTGAGGTCGCTTGAAATAGCATTGCAGAATATTGGCAGAATATTGCCTTCAAAATGTTCCTTTTGACAGAACAGTACAGTTGTACATTTCATTGCACTTAGATAAATGTACTGTACGTCTTACTTTGCATGTTATGCTTGACTGTGATCAACAATAAACACCAGTTACAGTTGCACACAACCGGAAAGTATACTGTACACTTTTTCTTACATATTACATATATACAAAAAGTACATATTTTTTTTCTCCACTTTTTTATTTTTTTGACAGGTTGTTGTCCTGAAGATTACCTCAGTGAAACCAATGTTTTGGAAAAGACTGGTAAGTAATGTACTTTCCTCAGAAACACAGCTTAGCAACGTAATTGAACCTTAAAATAAAGGCTTGCGTGCACCAACCAAATATATAATTTAACCACTATTTATTCAAGCAAAACATCATGGGTCATCATGTGTCAATACATTCACATGTCTCAAACATGATATTAACAACATTTAATTGGTGAACTTTTGACAGACGTTGTCGACATGACAGTAAGGAGATGCAACAGTGCCTGAATAACACAGAGTTGGAGGGAAATGCTGCTTTTTATGTGTGTGTGTGTGTGTGTGTGTCATACAGTACAGAAGGTGTTAGGATGCAGGGTCACAGTTGTATGTCTCTATACTGTGTTAGCACCTGAAGCTGCTCTGTAGAAGTGTGAAATACTCTGGTTCTGTAGCTGGGTGTGATTACCAGTCAAATTAAATCTGAAATGTCAGGTACGTGTCAGTATTTGACAGCATGCAGAGAGCATCAAGCCTACCAGTGCTAATGCAGCCTGATTATTTTTCATGTCTTCGATTTCTCTTTTTTTCGAAGACAATAAATTAACATGATTCATACTTTATTGATCCTAATCTAAATAAAATTTTGGTTTTGCCCTGTAGATGAAAAAATGTAGCGTGAAGTTCGTGTCATAGTCAAATCGGTCTTCGGGGATTCGAACTCTGTACACGTTGAAAATAAGTCATTTGTTGTTTTTGAATATGTAAACACCTCGCGTTTATTTAAAGGAAACTAAAGTGTTGCTTTATAAAGATAAAAAAATGCTATCAGGAGATGATAGCTGTGATAAAACAAGACATCAGGTCAGTCTAGGATCTTAATCCTGTCATAATGTCAGTTTGTTCCAAAGACCCTGTTATAGACCATTTCCACCACTAAGGGGCAGTACAGGACCACTTATATTTGAAACCATCTCATTAGGAAGTGACAGATGTTAGTAGCCACCTCCTTTTCTTTCAGCTAACGAGGCGTGGATAGAATTACAAGAATTAAGACGTGCGGAGCTAACAGGTTTATTCAACAGTTTAGAATATACACTTTGTGCTTATACATTTTAAATATTGCAAGCAGTCTGACGCTCAGCTCAGTGTTGGATCTTTCCATCATAGAGACAATTCATACGTGTTTATGTGTTTATAGGTATTAGGATCAATGTTAACTAGACCAATGTTCCTCTGGTTAAGTATAATAGCCGTTGCTTTCATAGAAAACCAGTCAACTTAATCCACCTTCTAATGATTGACAGGTTACTAAGGCAGAACTTAAGCACTGCGTTAGTTTCAACACTGATACCCACTAAGGTTGTGGTCTGCTCATTCCTCATTAAATTCACATTTATTCCACAAGCAGGATGTGATATTTTAGAGATTTGAGTGTGGGGTGCACAGGTTAGGCGCAATTATGCTGACGTTGTTTTATTTTTTATTTTTTTTTATAAGTATGCTGAAGGAATGAATGAAATCTTGCCATTCTGAGTAGAGGGCATTATGGATGGGGTTGTCATAGAGTGATTAACCTTTTTTTTCCCTCTCCTCGATGATCTCTGGGATACAAATCCACCAATCGCCCACTAGTAAGGCACACATCTCCGTCTTTTAAAAGAATGACCTTCAAAAGAATAGATCAGAGCTGTCCGCTCCACAGTACGTTTGATGAATTTGTTTGGCCTTTTTCTTCGGAAGTGCAACTGCTTCCCTTAAACTAAGTCCTACTCTAATTTAGGTTTTTCACTCCTCTAAAGGGTCACGACCTTGGCTGGATCATCGTTTCCTACGGCTTTAAGATGGCTCAGTTATCATGCCGCTAGCGATATGGCTGTGCTGGATTGGCAGTGCTGGATTGCAGTAAATGTAGAGCGATTCTCATTTAAATATTCAATATTGTTCCAAGGTTTAGCGGTGATAAACAATCGATGCAGTTTATACAGCAGAAACAGCACGACCCTCACTTGAAGAGCATGCATGTTAGAAGTGTATACTTTGCTTCATAATTTTACCTTTGCCACCTTATATTTTCTAGTCTCCTGCATCTGTTCTGGGAGGGCGCCACCTGTTGGTGGGGTTTGGTATTCTACTCTGCTTGATACCATAGAAATGTAGCCAAGATTTACAAGCAACAAATCAGGTAAACAAACACAACATTTGAGGACATTTCTGAGTTTAAACCCTCGAGAATAACTTGAGATCACAGCAGTCTTTTTTATAGATGCATTTCTTTGGTATAAACAGGGCTATAAAACATCTATGTTTGTTTTTAATTATGATTTTATAAACTTTTATAGCTACAGAGGACAACTGATTGACATTAACAGAAGTGCATGTTGAATGTACAGAGTTCAGATACAAATATTTAACCCCTAACCCATTTCTAATGAGTTCAAATTGTGTATGTATTGTGAGTAAACCAAATGTTGTTGATGAAAGTATCGCCTTTGGAAGCTTTGTAAGTCAAACTTGAAATGAATTCTGCCGTACCAGTTAATGAAAGGCAAAGTGAGAACACACAACAAACAAGTGAAATAAAAGGAATGAAAGATAAAAGAAAATTAAATGTAACAAAAATAATTCACAAAATTCTATAATCTATGCTTCGAAAAAGATTCATTCTCTCCCTTTGTCTCGCTCCCTCTCTCCCTCTGAAAGTTCAGTGATGCAGTCATGTACACTGCATAATGAGATTAGGTTTTATATCATATCACCTATTATCACACAATGCTGCGAGTTCCCTTATCTTTTACCACATTCTAAGTAGCGCAGGCTAGCTCAGGACTTAGCACTGTGTTAAACCAGAACCAGTCCAAAACAAAACAATTGTTCAGAAACATTAAGCGATGAGTGAGTGGGTCCCCCGCCCACATATCCAAACCTTTTGGATTCGGTCAGATTTATGTTATTGTTGGGAGGGAGAGGTTTTTTTTAACCCCCGCCCCCCTCCTCTGCACCCCAGGCCCAGTGTCCCACAGGGTTAATGACTGTAGCCGAGCCCCTGTTGAATAATACACATGTTCTGACGGTACAGCACGGTAGGATACCTTGTGATCAGTAGCCAGCTTGAGATAGCCTCTCTTTCAGTCAGCGTACCTCCATTGATAAGATTATATTAATTGGTATGAAAAGAAAAGGGGATTTCCCTCTCTCTCTCTCTCTCTCTCTCTCTCTCTCTCTCTCTTTGTCTCCCTCTCTCTCCCCTTCCACTCTCTCCTTCTCTCTCTCTATCTCTCTTTTTCTTTCACCTCAGTCGCTGTCTCTTTCTCAGTCTCTCCCTCTCTTTCTCCCTCTTTCTCATTCTCTCTCTCTCTCTCTCTCTCTCTCTCTCTGTCTCTCTTGCTGTCTCTCTCTCTCCTTGTATACATTTACCATTATATTCATTAGCTTCACCATGCCTCCCAGCCAACTCCTTCCTAACATCCCCTGCAGTCTCCGGGGAGGCAATTTACATCCCTCCATGGAGCCTCTCTGGGGTTATTGAGGAAATATTAGCCCCTTTTCTTCTGTGGCCGACCCTTTGATTTATTTGGAGCTGGAGTTGATAGAGTGCTTCTCCTGTGTTAATGACTGGCATGGCTGCAGGATCCTGGTGCAAGACCACTCCTTGATCCAGGTAGAAGAGGTGCAATTGACAAGCAGCGCTGAATAATCATCTCACGTGTGTCTGCTTGCTGTGTGTGTGTGTGTGTGTGTGTGTGTGTGTGTGTGTGTGTGTGTGTGTGTGTGTGTGTGTGTGTGTGTGTGTGTGTGTGTGTGTGTGTGTGTGTGTGTGTGAGATTGTGTGTGCGTGTGTGTGCTTGGGCGAGGATTATGTGGACCTTGGTAAGTGACAAGCAGGAGTTCCATTGCTGTCAAGGCTAGCATGTTCAACCTCCCTATAGTCTTCAGAGATCATCATGAGTTGTATTTGATTTAATAACACCAGTCTGGTAGTAAATACACACCATATTTACAGATGAAATATCCCAGTGCTTATTTAGAAACGCTGAATTTAGAATTTGTTGACTTTATTTTTTGACCAGGGAGCGGATGTTGTTTCGTGTCGTAAACCCGAAATCTGTTCTCTGCTTCAGCTTTGTGAATATCTCAGGGCGGCTCCCTTTGAGACTTCTGATTACTTAAAGTATTTTTTTTATTTATTTTTTTTGAATGAAATGACGCAGCGCTCAGCTGAAAGACATGCTGCTGATGGGTATTGAGAAATCACTTGGTCTTTGCTCGCTATCTAGTTAGCTGGTGCCGGGCCCCTTCTCTTGCTGTTCCTTGTCATCAACGCCTGCCTGGTACCCCCTGACTGAGCCAGGTATTCATATTATGTTTTAAAGAAAAGGTAATGAGAGACGTTTCATCCTCATATCTGCAATGCTTGACATTTCTCCAAATTTGAAGCTCACTGATGTCAGCTTGCTAGAGTAGAGCCTGTCCTCAATTTGGAGAAGAGTTTGACACCGAATCTCTTTCATCTGATTGGTCACGTGTCAGCAGCAAAGCGCCTGCGACAAAGTTAGAGGGCTTTTTCTCCCTACCTCCCTCCCTCCCTCCCTGCCTCTCCTCCCTCCCTCCCTCTCTCCCTCCCTCTCTCCCTCCCTCCCCCCCATCTTATCTACAGAGGTATTCTTCTGAGCGTGCCCAAGCACAGCTCTCATCGTTCCATGCCCCCAAAGTATTTACATACAGAAAGCTATAAGGTAATGATCACATTCCGCCAACATTCCATACACCGTCAATTAAATTATTATTATAAATTAAAAAAAATAAATAAATACACCAGTGTAATTCAAGTTTTACGCATAATTGTAATGGATCCAAAGATATACATTCCAAACACACAACTACACATTGCCACGAGGGAGGAACAATCACACAAAATGTCAACAGGCAGAGCCATCATGGTAGAACCAGCCTGGTCGAACCAGCCTGGTAGAACCAGCCTGGTAGAACCAGCCTGGTAGAACCAGCATGGTAGAACCAGCCTGGTAGAACCAGCCTGGTAGAACCAGGTGAGTAGGTTCTACATGCTGGCATTGGCTGTCTTGTTTTGCTCTCAGTGTTGGGAGATGAAGCTTGAGTGGGTCTAAACAGATATGATGTTTATGAGGAGCCATCTGCAGAACCTCTCTAGTGAATACAGAACCCTCAAACGTGAGGGAATACTCATTACAATGGCCACATGCCTGAGAAAATCTAGTTTCTCTCTCTCTTTTAAAAAAGAGAGGTGTTTAAAACGAACAAAGCCCTGGGATATTCCCAGCGCTCATCCCTGCCCTTAATCCGTTAAATTTTGAAAGGTATTGTTTAAAGCTTCAAAGTTTATATCGTTTAATCCCTCTCTAATACTACGGGCAGCAAATGAGAGCATGTCTGCAGGAGTGAACAGATATAATCTACTCCACACAACAGAAAATCCTCCTTCAAGACGAGGTTGCAGAGGTTTCCCTGTGAACTCTGTGTTTGATGTTTCTACCTGCTATTGAACATGACTTCTATCTTAACCCTACTGTCACTCGCACCCTGTCCTCTTTTATCACTTCCAATGTTCCCGCTACACCTCTCTCTCTTCCCCCCCCCCCCCCCCATCAGTAAATCTACCATCACTGCTATTTTATTTTTCCTTTTTTTAAGGATGGGGTAGAGGGGAGGGGGGGAGGTGAGGGTGTGGAGGTTGGTGTGGAGTGTGTTTTTTTTACCTTCTTCAGGATGGGGTGATGAGGCGTACCTGGTACATCTAGACAGGATGTGTTTTTTTCCCCACAAAAAAATTGCAGTATAGTGTGACTGTAGATCTTACTCATAATAAAAAAAAGTATTATTTAATATCACTTCTGTTGTATGTATGCATTTTGAAATAATCATCAAAACGTTGGATAATTCTAGTTTCTTCCAGCTTCACTCATCATTCTCTAACCTCTATTCAGTCCCTGTCATGGGACACTGAACTCACATCAGGGCCTCGCGATTCTTCCCTGAGCGCTTTGTCCACGGCCTCTAATTATACTATTTGAGCCAAACACAGGCATCATGTCTCGTTATTCTAGTAGTAGATTACATAGTTGGGTTATCAAAGGCTTTGTGTAATTACATTTGCACTATTCAGCATGACAGGGCTGATAGTGTCGGTGCAGGATCTGGCCGTACATAATCACAGTCTAAATCCCATTAGGGAGAGAGGAGAGCCATTATTATGGAAATGCCCTTCGGTTGACAAGCATTTTGGGTAAGAGGATAGAGATGGAATCCAGGCAAACGTAATCTAGCGGACTTTCCTCATTATTTACTAATAAGATACTAACGTAACTAATGACAGAAAGCTTTTCGTAGCCCAGTGTAAGTTTGCAATGCTGTCTGAAACTGGATTTTTTTGGGAGGGGGGGGGGGGTAGGGGGGGGAGGGCTGGTGGAAGGTGGGGGGGGGGGTTGTTCTCAGATAATTTCACCTGTGTTCAGAGACCTCTGGGTTTTTTAACGTTGTGAACAACCGACTTGAGACACAAACAGTTTTCAGAGCTGGGGCCTCCTCAGCTCACCGTGGCAACGCCAGAACACTTTGTTGTTGGTCTTGCAGAAGTGTCAGGTTGAATCTCCGGCTGTTTGCTGTGAGCCGTTAGCTTTGATACTCTCTCTCTCTCTCACTTGAGAGGCAGCTTCATAAATACACATTGTGTCAAATAAATCAATAGATCCCATTAGCTGAGGAAGTAGTGGAGGACAGTACTTGTGGGGCCATGGCCTGCCTAGTTTAGATGTTGTTGTTTTTTTTCTTCCAGGGATGGAGTGGGGGAGGGTGTTGGGGGGGTGGTGGTGGTGGGGGGGGGGGTTAGAGAGAAGAGAGGATGGGTGTTGATCCATACAGACAGGTTTCACAGTTGAAACAGTCTTTCTGACCGGTCCCAGTCGGTCTCTGAGAAGCTGCCAGGATATGTCCACCACCGTCCAGCTGAAAGGGCCGGAATTCGCACGGACGTTTCGCAATAATCAATGTCTTCCTCGCCCTGATGGTGATGTCATTCAGTTACAGCACTGTTGCAGAAGAAAATGTTCATACTTGGGTTAGAACATGGGTGTCTGTTTCGGGGTGGGTGGGGGGGGGGGACATTTAATTTGGTGTTCATAGGTGCGGTGTTATGCGGAGAAACATTAAGCTATGTTCTGTCTTGATAGTTTTAACCACAAATCTTATTTTTTAATATATATATAACCAAAATTGGGTTTAGGTGAACTTCTGACTACTGAAACATGAGGAAACATTTTAGAATTCATCTTAGAAAAGCTGATTATTATTAAATATCCCAGAAAGGTTTTCACGTTGAGGACTTCAGAATAATTATGATGATATGCAATTATCACCTCACAGGTTTTTTTCCCCGTTTTTTTTGTCTTCAGTAACATCAAGATGAGGTGCTATAGAAGTGAGTCTATATGTGCTGAAAGACCACAGGAAATGCAAAACATGTAAGAGGAAGCAGGCCCAGTGTCATATCCTACACATGCTAAAAATTATCTTGGAGGAAGAGTTTTTGTGGACTTCTGTTTATTCCTGATAGAACCAAGTCATTTTCCTTTTGAACTGAATCTCTGCAGACCATGAAGGATGTCTGATGGGGAAACAGGAATAGTAAAACTGCTCACAGTTCTGAATCGATCTGTACATATGGCTTAAATGGATTTAAGATCATAATCCTTGTAAATATCTCCAGGCGAAAGCAACAAAAAAAACTCAGCCTTTTAACATTTACTAAATGAAGTAAATAGAAGCCAATTATTATTTTTTAGTTGAATGTATTGCAAATCCTTGAGTTTGCTGTTAATGAGTCTGGGTAAAATGCAAAGTTTAAATGATATTCTCTTAGTTTTTGCTGTTTGGGAAAGGTTTGCATCCATGACAGATTTGCTGGAAAAAGACGATATCTTAAGCTCCAAACGTACATTTAAAAAAAAAATAATAATTCTTACCTTTTTGTAGGCTCATATTTGTGGGGGGTGGGGAACACATACACCTACAGCACCCCCCCCCCCCTCCCTGGTTCCTACGTCAATGGTTGCAGCTAAGTTCGCTTTAAATGTGTAACGTCTGTTTCCCTCCGAACTCATCACACCACAACAGATGGGGCGAATGAGGAGCTCGGAAGGTTTTACCTCTGAGGTGGCAACAGTGAAGCCCCTCATTAACACTGAATTTACCAGTTTGTTAACAGCGACAACTTCCTGTTGAGAGAGAGAGAGAGAGAGAGTACTGGATGTCAAATCTACTGAGAATATGTAGTCTGGTGGGGCTAATATAACCCTGAAAATACTTACGCTCACCTTCCAAATCTGACTGCAACAACACTGAGCGAGCGTTTTTAAATTATATCATTTTTTTTAATGTTTGTTTATTTCCTCACCCCCTCCTCTCTTGTAGTGGTTTGTTTGCACAGATATTCAAACATTTGTTGTCTGTTTTACATTCAGCGATCTGCGCAGACTTTAAAGGTTGCTCTGGCTTCTGTGTTGGTGTGTGTGTGTGTGTTGTGTGTGTGTTGTGTGAGACAGTGAGTGCTGCGCCTGCCAATTTGTCAGGATTCAAGCAACAACAGTCTCGTGCTGGGGTGCGTGTTGGCACCATCAGAGAGTGATAAAATAGAATATGATCTCACTGCAAGTGTACTTTGTTCCTGTGGAAATTGGTCAATTTTAGCGAGCGTCTGAGAACTTAAGGGGGGGGGGGGGGACAGGAAAGGTTCCATCCCAGAGCTGTGCTCAGATAATTAAGCATCCTCACCAGGGTACCCTGGGCTAACAGCAGGGTTTGTTGTGAAGAGAGGAGAAAGTGGGTGTTGGGAAAATCATAATTCTGCACAGAATAACGTGACTATCATGTTTCAGAACAGCATGAACATGGGAAAAACTGCTACTTAACAGTGACCGGTTCTTAGTGTGAAAAAATAATCATTTTACGTTGTTGTAAATTGTTACAGGTTTCAGTTGAAATACTAAATATAGGAATGTTTATTTTAATGTGTAATTTCCTCAGACCTAAGAGACTAAAAGTCATTACTAAGGCTAAGAGATGATATGAAGAGCCATACTTAAAGTTCATTTTTGTGATATTCTTTTCCAGAGAGTGTTGCAGAGATGACTGATCTGAAGCCAAATGCACAAGAGGACAAAGACGTGGAACCAGATTTTGACAGCTCAGATCCCACTCAGGAACCATTACACAGTCGCACATCCTCCCTTAAGAATCATGCCGCAGGTCTGTCAGAGCAGCTGTCCTCGGACGCACACCAAAACCTTTTAAATGGAGTCCAGCCGAATCCATTTGTATGCGGCAGGGTCCCTGCTGTTCCCCACACAGGCAATTCGTTGCCTTTAGGAGCACTTGTTAATGGACCTGGTTCACACCC
Organism: Neosalanx taihuensis; assembly: GCA_030340665.1. Taxonomy (NCBI): domain Eukaryota; kingdom Metazoa; phylum Chordata; class Actinopteri; order Osmeriformes; family Salangidae; genus Neosalanx; species Neosalanx taihuensis. The sequence goes on from CM059308.1 coordinate 4,799,764, forward strand.
CACCTCAGAGGAGAGCTGTGTCCTGAACAAAGGCAGCATTTTACCCAACAATGTCCTGGATACGACACGGCAACCGGAGGAGGCCACGCGCCCTCAGGTGTTACCGCCACCCACCGTGCTTCAATCAGACGCTCGGAGGAGCTCAGCAGGAGCTCTCCTGAAAACACTGCCCGTGCAGCCAGGCGTGGCCCCGCCGCCGTCTGACACCGAGAAGAGGGAGGCTGAACTCCTCCTCGCCCCTCTCCCAGGCCGCGCTCCAGACCAAACACGCCAAATATCCACGAACAAAAGAAAGGACGGCGGCTCGGTGTGGGAGCTCGACTCGGCGTCATCGGAGAGTTCCTCCTCCTCCGACGATCCTGGCGGCGAGGGAGAGGACGCCAGCTGGAACCCTCAGAATGAGCTCCTGCGTTTCCTGTGGAACGGCCACGGCGTCAACGGTGACCTTGGCACCAATTCCGGAAGCCGCCGCTACGCGAGCCAAAGGCGGAGGAAGCGCAGCGTCCACATGCCCGCATGCCGACGCAAAGAAAGACGTTACTGCGGCGGCGACGACGTGGCAGACGCGCGCGCCGACGCTAACGAGGAAGACAGCGAAGATGCCGAAGACGACCGCAGTTTCAACTCTGAAACACTCTCGTCTTACAGAGGTCGCGACAAGGACAATCACGGCGAGCGCAGAGATGACGCCCGCAGAGCCCAAGCTGAGAAGCTGCAGAAGGATCCATCCGAACAGAAGCCACCCTGTTTCCCATTCGCAAAGCGCAGCGCTCACATGGAGGAACAGAGGCATCTGCACAGACGTATGATATGTCATTTAAACGTGCAGAAGCAGGTCCGCAGGGAGGAGAGCGCACCGCGACCTTTCATATGCCGGGAATGCGGCCGTTCGTTCCGCGATCCCGCCTCCCTCTCCAAGCACATGGTCATCCATCAGGAGAGGCGGGAGAAGCTCATGAAGGAGATCAAAGGCCTCAGCCAGCGCCCGGACGAGGGCGGGGGGGGCGTCACGCTCCGCTGCCATCAGTGTGTGTTCGCTACAAACTGCCCCAACGCCTTCGTCCAGCACGCCAAAACCCATGGAGGAAGAGGAGAGGCCCGTCACAGCTGTGACGAATGCAGCTATGAGACGCTGACGGAACAAGGCCTCAAAGCACACATGCACAAAGTGCACTTTAAAACGCAGAGGAAGACGTTCTCAAGTGATCTTGAGGACTCAAAGGCGCCCATGTTCCAGGTTGATTCTGGACCTGCCCTTTTTCACTGTAAACTGTGTTCCTTCACCTCCCACAATGAAAATAACCTCAGAATTCATTTGCGGTTGATACACAGCGAGACGTATGATGAGGAAGACGACAGTTCACCCTCGAGCAAAGTGTTAAACTACAAAGAATTAACATGCAATAAAGACAAGGGTGTCGGCCAGTCTAAAAATGCTGATTTCAAACCGCTGCAGCTAAAGCCAAAGTTCTGTACGAAAAAAACTGCTTTGTGGAAAGCAGCAGGTTTGGCCTTATGGACGAGCAGTGAAGCTGACTCTCACATAAGGAATCCGGAGACAGAGGAGTTGCTCAAAGGTCTCGACTCTTCGCAGTTCAAGCGCGGTCTTGCCAGCTCAACAAACAAGCTGTCACAATCTTTACAGAGGAGTGACAAGAGGGGCAAATTATCTCTGCAACCGCTTGAAAAAATTGACGTGACAACAGGTCTCCCTTTTGTTGAGGAAGACAATCAAGAGAAAGGCCACGAAGACGTCACAGAAAGGACCAAATATCCCTCGAACATGGATGTCCTGCTCGCATCCAAGACTGTTAAATCCCATCAGATATTCTGTCATGGCTACAACTCACACAGTCGTCATGGAGACTGGGACTTGGCTAGCAGGAATGTCGAAGAACAAGCTGTTTTCCAAAAGTCTTTATCCAAAAGAAAAATGTCAACGCCGTTGCGCAACACTATCGACAGGAGGGTCGATGACGCCTTACCCAGAATCCACCAGAGGTCAAAGGGAAACGGCGCTCCCGTGGAACAGGAAGGAGACGACGAAGACACGTACGACTTCAGCGACTACACCGGCGAGGCCACCGCTCACTTCCTGGACAGCAGCGAGAACAAGAAGAATCCGTACGCTCGCAGCTACTTCATACGGAGACAGAGGCTCTCAGTCCCAGAGGACGCCGCCCCCGCCGCCTCGACCGGCGACCCGTTCCACAGAACCCACAGCGAGGACGACGCCTGCAGCGATATACAGCAGCTCGTCATCAAGGAGGAGTGCATCGAGAGCGCCGTCTGCAACGATTTCACGCCTTCGCAAACGGCCGCCCCCCCTCGGAGCGACCCCTCGGCGCTGCCGCCCTCGCTGGGGACGGACCCGAAGTCGTGCCCCTACTGCCCGGCCACGTTCGAGTCTGGGGTGGGCCTGTCCAATCACGTGCGAGGGCACCTCCATCGAGTGGGGCTGACTTACGATGCTCGTCACATGGTCTCTCCTGAGCAGGTGGCGACACGGGACTGTAAACCTCACATCCGCAGGAAGCTTCCTTCTCTGTCGAGGAGAGTCAAAAAAGGTATTTTACTTTTCCTTTTTTGTATTCCCACTATACATACATAAATACATATACTGTATATAGGTATGTGTGTGTGCAACTTAATATAAGATCATCTGTATTCAATATGTATTACTTTGAGGTGGTAGATATGGATTTTCTTTTTGTTCTTGCTACATCAATGAAATCAATATGAGATTGATTTCTAACGTTAGTGGTGTTAATGTGTGTGACGTGCTTGGGAACTTCACAGCTGACAAGGCAGAGTCCCAAGCTGAGCACACCTGTCCCCTGTGCTGGGGCTGGTTCGATACCAAAACAGGTCTGTCCAATCACGTAAGGGGACACCTGAAAAGAATAGGCAGAAGCATCTCCAGCACCAGCAAGTCCCCTCTGAGCATCCTTAACGAGCTGCTCCGTAACGAGGAGGAACATCAGAATGTTCTCCAGCTCCTGAACAGGACGGACTCTCTGTCTCGGCCCTTCGTCTCCCAGAAGTTCATCGGCAGCGACGGGCTGTTCCTGACGCCCGCTGGCGTCCCGGTGAAGATCCAGCACGGCGTCCGGACCAACACTCCGTGGAGGGTGGGGTCACCTAAAGAGGAGGCGGAGGAGCTGTATGATAAGGGGGCGGAGTCAGAGGTCCTGGAGGGGGCGGAGTCAAAGGCCCTGGAGGGGGCGGAGTCACAGGCCCTGGAGGGGGCGGAGTCGTCCTCCAGCACTCTGGCGGAACTGCTGAGGAAGAGGAAGGTTCTGGAGCTGGAGACCAGAGACGGATTCAGGAAGCACCTCACCATGACCAAAGAGAACGTAGAGGGAACCAAAGGAACCGGTGTGGAACCAAGCTGGGCACGCGGTGAGGAACGTGACGTTCTTTTAGACGTGGCTCTTAAAACACAGGTGTGAATATATATATAGAGGTATCGCAGGAAAGAGCTTTGATAAACGATGATGAGTGATTAGCCATGGATGAAGGGTGATTCCTGTCATGTTGCACAGCTGTTAAGGTATCTAGCACGCCTCTACAGCATTACATTATTTACAGAGTCATGTTAAATCACACTTTCAATCCAATGGTGTACCATTAAATATGCATGTGAGACGGTACACTAGACCTTACACTAGACCAGGGATCACCAATCCTGGTCCTCGAGGGCCGCTGTCCTGAAGGTTTTAGATGTTTCCCTGCTCCAGCACACCTCCACAGAGCTTGATAACGACGCTTCATTAGAATCAGGTGTGCTGGTGCAGGGAAACATCTAAAACCTTCAGGACAGCGGCCCTCGAGGACCAGGATTGGTGATCCCTGCACTAGACCGTACACTAGACCGTACACTAGACCAAACACTAGACCGTACACTAGACTGTATACTGCTCTGTCTGAAACCTTGAAGTCTTCAGCGACATGAGAGAGGCCGGGAAATAATGCGAAAAGCAGGAGAAGTTCACGATCATTTGAATTGTTGTATCATGAACAGATAGAATACATGTTACAGAAGTGCCTTTGAAACAGGAAGATTAAAAAATTCGGGAGTGTGTGTGGGGGGGGGGGGGGGTGGTGGGGGGGAACGTGTCACATCATTTGATGTTGAGCTGGAGACAGATCAGGCGAGCTTACTCACCTTTGTTTAATGTCTGTCCAAATCAGAGTTTTGTTCAGGTATGCAGAAATATATTGATAGAGATTTCTATCTACCTACCTACACCCACCCACCCTCCCCCCCCCCCCATGCCTCTACCTCCGTACATTTGAATTAAAAGTTGTGTTATTAGTGTGAACATCGATTAAAAAAATAATTCTAGGCCGTTTGTATGGTTGCTGGAATTGTAAATGATACGAAACGGATCAAAAAGGCTTTTATCTTTTTAATTCTAGTCTGCAATCAGAACAATGTTCTAATTGAGACTTAACGCAGATTTGTGGAAAGGAGTACATGCTAAAAGTTTCAAGACATTTCGTTAATTAACCAAGAAGTGATTCATTTGGCACTTCCAATGGTGCAAACGATTTGCAGGTCATTAAAATAACCTTGGTGGCTCAACATGGTGCGGAAAAAAAACAACAGATCCAACAGATGTTTTCCTCCTATTAGGTGTGAAATGAATCGTAAGATGTCATGTCGATTCTCACACCCGTGCAAATGTATTTCTAATAAATGGTGTGGTCTAGTCTGTCAGTCAAGAATGACTAAAGAGCTTTGCTGGTAGAAACCAAAGTAACCTCAGCCCTCAATCTACGCAAATAAGTAGATTACAAGAGTGCAATGCTGCCCACTGTCCATTAGAACTCATGCTGGTTTCATATCACAGAGCTAATTCAAAAATCCATATTAAACACCCATGACTCTCCTTCCACCCTGAGGGGTGGTTGAGGTGAAAATAGACCCCCTGAAGATTTCAGACTGTGATAAACATTATCAACAACCTTTCCCAAGAAGCAGAAAGTAGAACAGATTCTATGAATATAAAGACAGATGGAGGTCCAGGTTAGGGAATAGCAGTTTGACTTGTTACCCTCGACATACACTACACACTGCTGTATTAAGGCTTCAGAGCGCCTGCTTTTTCTTCACAATTATCCACCAGAGATATATCTATTTAGTTCATTAATATAAAACAAAAGGGAGTGTTGGAATATGGATATGTGGAGAAGGGGGGGGGGGGGGTGGAAATAGATGCTATTTTTACTGTTAAATATGTTTTTTGCCTTCAATATTTATTTTGCCTTCAGTTTCTCCTAAACTGTTGACAAATGTTTTGAATTGTGTTAAATTGTCCATTTAGACTTTTGATGAAATTACAATGCCTGCCTCATGTTCCAGATGGGCCTGAATACAGCAAGAAGATGTGCATTCACTGCAGCACGATCTTCCCCAGCGCTGTCAGCTTGTCCAATCACCTGAGAGCGTATGCACGGAGGAAGAGGGTGGCGATGTTGGAAGGAACAAGTAAGTGTGCATCCCCGGACAAACAGGAGAACAAGTAAGGAACACTGTCACTGCAGAACGCTGTCACTGTCACTGCAGAACACTGTCACTGCAGAACACTGTCACTGCAGAACGCTGTCACTGTCACTGCAGAACGCTGTCACTGTCACTGCAGAACACTGTCACTGCAGAACACTGTCACTGTCACTGCAGAACACTGTCACTGCAGAACGCTGTCACTGTCACTGCAGAACGCTGTCACTGCAGAACACTGTCACTGCAGAACACTGTCACTGCAGAACGCTGTCACTGTCACTGCAGAACGCTGTCACTGCAGAACACTGTCACTGTCACTGCAGAACACTGTCACTGCAGAACACTGTCACTGTCACTGCAGAACGCTGTCACTGCAGAACACTGTCACTGCAGAACACTGTCACTGTCACTGCAGAACGCTGTCACTGCAGAACACTGTCACTGCAGAACACTGTCACTGTCACTGCAGAACGCTGTCACTGTCACTGCAGAACGCTGTCACTGCAGAACACTGTCACTGTCACTGCAGAACACTGTCACTGCAGAACGCTGTCACTGTCACTGCAGAACGCTGTCACTGCAGAACACTGTCACTGTCACTGCAGAACGCTGTCACTGCAGAACACTGTCACTGTCACTGCAGAACACTGTCACTGCAGAACACTGTCACTGCAGAACGCTGTCACTGTCACTGCAGAACACTGTCACTGCAGAACGCTGTCACTGTCACTGCAGAACGCTGTCACTGCAGAACACTGTCACTGCAGAACGCTGTCACTGTCACTGCAGAATGCTGTCACTGCAGAACGCTGTCACTGCAGAACACTGTCACTGCAGAACGCTGTCACTGTCACTGCAGAACGCTGTCACTGCAGAACACTGTCACTGCAGAACGCTGTCACTGAACAGGAAGTGATTGAATGCCATGTGTTTGTGTGTCTTCTGTCTAGGCTATGATTGTAAACAGAAGAAGTTGAGATCAAGACCTGGGCTTAAAAAGAAGGTTTTCCCTCTTTCAAACGCTGTGGAGCAAATCTACAGACTGACCTGCAGGTACCGGCAAACATCCTGAACTCAAAAAAAGAACCAATGGGTGTAGGTTTAGGGGGGAACGTTAGGTAGTAGTCCCCACCAGTATCACAAATTTCTCTCTGCCAATATTTTAAGATCACAAAATTGTCCCCACCAATATTTTGTGCTTTATGCCACTAAGCCAAGGATAGAGGGTGGAGGGCATGTTCCCTACTAAATCTGAGACCAAACCTACATATATACATATACCATCCTGGTGCCCCACTGAAATCTGCCTCCTTTCCGTATTGAAATCGTTCAGATTGTCGAAACCAAAATTCCAACGAAGGTTTTCCCACCCTTTTCTCTTGGTGCAGATTCTGTGACCTGGTGTTCCAGGGTCCTCTATCTGTCCAGGAGGACTGGATCAAACACTTACAGAGGCACCTCATGCACACTGGGGTTCCGCACTCCGGAACAGGTATGGTGGAGATTCTCGGCCTCCACCAGGAGATCTCACCCTCCACCACCGATGAGCCTGTCCCGGAGCAACACATGCTGGCCCTGGCTCTCCCCCTGGCCTCCTGAACCACAGGGCTGTTTACACATCCACTCTTATCACTTTAGATCAATCCTGCACATGTATAATAATGGATAGATGCTGAGAACTACTATATAGACAGACATTGTTAGCGGTTATAAGTGTATCAAGTTTTTTTTTTTCTTCGATGATGATGATGATGTACAAACAGCTTGATCTTCTTCTTTTGTATGAACTCCCTTAGAAAGTATACCTTGATAGACAACGAAACATATATTGTTAAGTATTTGAATCGGTTGTGATACGAAAAAGCCTATTATCCAAGCTGCTTTTAGACACAGCAGTCACACAAATGTATATCGAATTATCTGCGCTTACTGTTAGGATACAGTGCTGTAAAACAATGTCTTTAAGTGAGTTTTCATAATCTCGCGCTGAATAATCGTTTCGTTTGTACAATGCAACAGCGACACATACAGTGTGTGATGCTTCCTCTTTTGCACTTTAGCAGTCTGCTTGAATCCATTACCAAAAGAGACAACTTACACCTCAGCATCGGTTCACTTAGAGTAAGTAGCCTTATAAGATCCAAAAATAGTACACAGGGTTGGTTATGTATTTGTTAATGACTCATCAGAAAACTTAAGTACACTTATAGATGTCTAATTTACCAACATTTTGTTTATCATACTGAAATGCGTTTTTTTTTTTTTTTTTTTTTTCAAGTGGGTCTACATAATCCCATACCTCGTAGATGCTTCCATGCAATGCAGTCAAATTTTCAGTAATCCAGACACGAACTATTACATATTGTTTAGTTGAAACACTTTTTTCGGGGGTTTAATCGATGCTCTAGCGTCGTCAAGCACAACATTTTCACGGTGCTAGTACGTTTGTCTCACACACAATCAAGATCTGGCTTCAGAAAACGCTCGATAGTTTTGTAAGACTCTATTGAAACAGGTGTGTAAACACACTTAAGATGTTCTATCGATGCCACTACTAGGACCACATTCTTGAGGCTTCTTATTCATGTCTAGGCCTGACTCCACCAGTAGAAAACAGCTGCTTTTGTACAAAATTATCCTCCATTTTGGATGTATGATGTTGGCGGGAATATACAGTATCATGTATCAAGCAATCTGTAGAAGTATCGCAGGCAGTAAGACAAACTATTGTAATAAAATCTCAAAGAGTAATTCTGAAATATGTAATCTAACGGTGTTCCATCTGGTCATCGACATTTTGTACGGTATGCAGATATAAGAAGCACAGAGGTACTGTGGTGACCAGAATGTAAATTTGTCAATCGTGCGCAAGCAGGATATAAAGACAATCACAAGTAACTAAAGATAGAACCTGCCTCACCGCCCCAAATTCCTCATGAACTCTACTCTCTGATTCCACCGTGAATCAAAACTAGATTTGTAACCCTTCTTCAGAATTGTTTCCATCCTTCATGCAGTGTCTCCATTGTGTCCTGAATGTGGACAGAGTCCATCCCAGGAGGGATGTGATTTTATGACATCTACCATTTTTTGTGTTTTATTTATTTTTTATACCTTTCGTTGTTAGCTTTTGGAGCGGGCCATTTGATGGAGCGTCTGGTTGATAACCCCCTCTGTGTCTGCTAGTTATCAGTGGCACAGGGGGCTAACCCTGCAGTTTATCTTGGGCAGTATCTAAAGCAACGATCAAAGCTGTACAAACCAATTGTCATCATGTTTTTCCAGAGGGAATTCTGGAGTACATTAATGCTCTTTCTTTGGGAAATAATTGTGCTACTCTGTGACTTCATTAGGTCTCTTGGCTGTTTCAAAAGATTCTCTCCCTGGAGGTTGGAATCCACGACGCTGGCAGACAGCATCCCAAGGGGCCGAATGAATAAAATAAAAAAAAGAGAGAGAGATTATAATGAGATTGAGCCAGCCATGACCAGGATTTGGGCTTTTCATTATTCTACTGGCTGGAGAGCGAGAGGGACGAGAGACATAAAGAAATGTGTTGGAGGGGCCCGGGTCCTCACTCGCCATCTGCTATGGGGGTATGATGGTAACAGACCAACGCATGCTTATCATTAGGCATGAGTATCAAAGGGCCCCCTCTCAAGAGACTACTCTATTAAAATTAGAGGCATCATCCTCCTTTCACATGACGAACAAGAATCTGAGCAGTGAAATCTAAAGTCACGATTTGTATTCAGCTAATCATGTACAATGTGAGCATACTTTAAGTAAGAATTTATGAAATCAAAATGTAATTGTATAGCCCCTTTTACAAGCAATGTCACTAAGGGCTTCACGTAATTTATCAGCTCAAATGTCTTGTTTTATTTTTCTATCTCCAGGTATAGTCAATAGAGAAGCTATCCAAGTAGTTTTGTATGAAATAGAGATACCTTAGGTGGCAATCCCAAAAATCCTGTAGCATTTACAGTACACATGCCTGTAATACTGCTTTGGCGCAGGTGACAAAAAAAATTGACAAGTCACTTTTTTTTTTTTTTTTTTGCCAGTTTCCTGTGAGTTCCAACGACTTCAGTGTGAGAAACTGTTGATGGACTGCTGGCACTTTACTTGAGGTATTCCTCCCCCGCCCCCCGCCCCCCATCCCCACCTTAGCAGCTGTCCAGAGATCAGGACCATTGATCATGACCTCTCCTTTGGCCAGCTATTCTCCAAGCGTCAGATTCAGCTACTGAGAAGAAAAAAAAGAAGCTAAAAATCAATAGGTTTCCATTATCCGGTCGGACAGTGTCACTGGCCCTGCTCATGATCCCGTTACAGTGGCAGTACAAGGGTGACGCAGCCCCCCCCCCCCCCCCCCCAATCCCCCCCACACTCAATCGCCACTGACATGAAGAAAACATGCTGACAGCCACCAGGAACAAGTTGGAACACAGATTTGCACTTCAAGCAGTCGTCCAAGCAAGCATGGAGCCCGGCCAGCACAGGGGAAGGGGGTAGCACAGTGGGGATGGGGGGGGGGGGGGGGGTTAGGTGGTGGGGGTGTGGATTCCTAGTCAGCTTGCTCCTGCTACAGTCTGGATGTTCCCCCCCCCCCCCCCCCCCCCTCACCACTCTTCAAGCTTTTATCTTCTCATAAATATTTTACCTCTGGACAGACCAAAGGAAGCCCAGGTGCTCTGATTGTGTCTTAGAGAAATTCATAAACTCCATTGGCCATTTTTCTTCCCCTGCCAGTCTCAGGGAAAAGTCCAGCATGCAGTTAAATAATCCATGTCAGATCATTTTTCAAGCATAGCCCAGGAATGGCTGTAAGAATTATTTAAGGAAATAGGTATGTTATGGAAACATTGAAGATCAGTCTGGTTGTGGATGTATATATATATATATTTTTTTTTTCCATTGATGTCTCCACTTTGAAAACACAATCTATTGTGTGTCGATGGTTATCAAGGGATGTTTTAGTTATTTAATGGAATATGAGGAAATCGATTGAATTATTTCAATCAAATCTCTTGATCAGAGGTCAATTTCATCCTACATTTCAATTAATAACAAAAACGCTGAAAAAGTGCTTGAAATGTCTCCAAACTGCCACAACTATGATTGATAATCGTTATCTTAATGTTGAAAGAAAGGACATTCTTTTCTCAGTGACCAGTTATAAACAAGACGTCAACCATGCTATTAAAGGACATCAATCAATACATTTTGACATGGATAAAAACTGCCCCAAGTACACTGGTTAGGTTCTCCAAAACCATGTCTCATATAATGTCAAATGTCATTATGTCGATACTGTCAGATCAGAATTAACTGACTTCTCCAGGGTCTACTGAGCAAACACACTTTAATAGTTTTAGCTGCTGTGTTTGTATATCACAAAACATAAACCTTTGTTTGTGTATATATATATTTTTTTTTTCTTATCATATGTGAGGGTGATTTTTAATTGAATTTATTTTAAGAAAAACATTGTTATTTGTATCTATGACAGAGGTTAATTAGGAACATTCTTATAATTTTTCTCAATTTCTTTATCTAGACAGTTTCATACACCTCGGGTTCCAGCTATATGATACCTTGTAAAAAGCACGTAATTAACGTTTTCTTGGATAATAGAATGCCAACTGTTTTTCAATTAGAGATCATTTTTTTTCTTGTATTTGCTCCATCTTTTTAATGTAGCAATTCAGTACTGGATGACTGGGGAATTCAGGTTAATATGTTGACTGGCTCTAACAATACGGGGTCATGTTGAACCTCATGCCTGACTGCTTCTTTTGAGGACTGACAGGTTCTAATCATGCTGCCCTAAAGGCAGCGGGCCAGAGCAGATTCTAATTACTGAATTATAGACTGCTTAGCCAGTGTTAAATTGAGGAATAATTACAGACAGAGTTATAATAATTGTTTCTACTAATTGGGTGGACACGTGTGTATACGGTACAATTATACAATTCATTTTAAAGAATTGCCTATTGAAACGTAGCCTCATAATAAACTGTATAGAAATACCCTATGTAGGAATGGTGCAATCACCCAAAATGACAGTTTGTAAAAAGGTGTATTTATTTCTTCTCGGCCCAACATATTTGATTGTGTTGTAACTTAGTGTAAATCCACTGGGTAAACCAGTAACGTGCTTCATAGATTTTTGGTATTTTATTCTCATTTATAAACGTGTTCACCTATTTTATTTATGTGCAAAACCGGTAATGTGTATTAACATTATTTATCCTGGCACTCATGCAGGACCCTGAATTGTTAAATAATGGGCCATTCTGAAGCTATGTTTTTATTGAAATGTGAGCAAACTGCTAGGCTATTCTGAAGCAGGCAAGCGTGGATGATGCCAATTCCAATAACACATCTCAGCTCTAATATGTCATTTACAACAACCAAAATAATATTGTAGGCTAGTCTAGAATCTAGACTCGTACCGTGTCATTCGTGATAGTAATGTAACACCTCTGTTAACGCCATTATTTCCTATTAATTACTTGCTAAAGCCTTTAGAAATAAAGAGAGGTGTGACCTAGTGCTGGTCTTAGAGCAGCTGGCCCTCATCCCTCTGGGCAAGAGATGACCTCCTTTTTTTTACTTCAATAAATTGGAAGCTTGACAAGCCACAAAACGACGGAGATTTGATTTAGATGTGGGGAGAAATGCAGAATATGAGCCAGAAATGACGAGTCAGACAAGATTTCAGACAAGAAAAGAAAACTTGAATAAACAATCCATGTCTTCTCAGACATCTGCAAGACCACAAAACATGCTGGACTATATGTTGTAATTGTCCCACTGTCAATGTCGTAGCCAATTAATTTGACATTTAAAATAAAACACCTCTATAGGCCTATTGTCACTGCACATATGCCAGGTGGCATTTTGCTCATAATATAGTCTAGGCTCGGGTTTAAAATTAAAGGCCAATCATTCCGTAGTCTCTCTTGACAAGAATTTCTACGACGGTTTACATTTTAGAATTTATAATGAGTTATAATTGTAAAGGTTCATTTGGGTAAAATGTAGCCTATTAACGTGTATTTGGCTGTTCTACCACGTGTCTATGCCTGATGCAAGTATATTATCTGCCGCCAGGGGGCGCTCCTTTGTGCTTTCTGCCGCACACAGCCTTGAAACCGCTCAAAAAGATAATCTTTATCCATTGTAAGGCACAACACAAATTACTAAAATTAGACTGTATTGTAACGCGTAACCTTACAATGCAAACTCCAATTAAGAGCAAATTATTTTAGATTGATATTTCATAACAACCATTTAAATCCCTCTTCCTGGTCTAGAGGTCAGATGTATAAGCAGAAATCTGCGCTGCATACATTGTTATTTATACCTTATGTATTAGTAATGTGATATTTTAAAAAACATTATAATTACCATACTTGAGTTAATTAATTGAGTTTTGCAGTTGTTTTCATGTTGTACGAACAGTATTAAAAATGGGGCAATGGACAATTTTATTAAGGTGTGTGCACGTCAGTTCTAACCTGGAAGTTGACTTCCAATTAAGACAATATGACCAATTAAGGCTCCATCCCATCCTCGTGTTAATTTCACTTACAGAGGAACTACACAGTCCCAACATCTGACACTTCTCCGGGCTCCTTCTGTTAGGCCTTTTCAAAATTTAGGATAAATGTACCTGGTTACCCGATGATTCATCACAGTCAAATAACAGGAAAACAAACATCCGGTATGTAGGTTATGTCTATATATGCATACATGTGGATTAAACACGAGGAAACGTGTCGTTTGTAGACTGTATATGCGGTTACCAGTGTCTGGAACTATAATATATAATATAATACAATCCATGGGATGGGAACTACCCGCAGCGTGAAATGCCAGTAAAATCTTCTCTATGATGCCACTTTTTTACTGTGTGGATACATTTAATTGCGACCGAATCGTAGGCTTATATTGGAGTTGGGGGGGGGGGGGGGGGGAGAGAAGAAATAAAAAATAAAAAAAGTTCCAGGCGACAACTGAATATATATGAAGCAAATGACAACACATAAAGAGAGTAACTGACAGTTAAAAAGGCAGCAGGTATGCAGCTAACAGGCAAACACCGGTACAAAGACACACACACCAGTACAAAGACACACACACACACACACACCTTTGAGAGCGCAGTTTGTTTTATTGCAGATCTCCGAGTTGGATCTCCTGTCGTTTTGCTGAAGAAAAAAGAAATTTCCAACATGCCCTGTTTAAGAAACAAACATGCAGATTAGATAGGATTTTGACAGCATACCTTTACTTAGATACTTGAGTCCCACCGCTCCCCATGTATTTTGAAAGATAAGGCACTCAAGCACTGGTGACAGTATTTATCATCTCTTCACAAAGTAAATGTAAATAATGAGATATTGGCTATGCAAACTGTACAATAAGGATGCCGTATTTTGTTCATGTTGATGTCTCATTGGCCAACCAGGATTCCTTATTCTAAACGGAGTCAGGTAGTCCTTGTTTGAAAACATATGAATTTACTTCACACAATTATAATTTTTTAGGCCCATTGTCTGATTAATTCTGATTTGGTAATTGAGCCAACTTGTTCGCCTAAATCACACAACGTTTTTGGGGCAAAAAGGCCTGTTTTACATCTTCTGCAGGTAAAATAGAAAGGTAAAACATCTATCAGTTTAATATTTCATTCTTTTCCAAAGCTCTCATGCTCGCTTAAAGATTTCAAACCTGACAAGGCTGCTCGTCCAGGGACATGACACCTGTTCTATGTGGTCCTTACTGCCTGGTCCTTACTGCCTGGTCCTTACTGCCTGGTCCTTACTGCCTTGTCCTTACTGCCTGTCACTTACTGCCTGTCACTTACTGCTTGTCACCAGGCTTCCAGCCTCCCCTCACTCCAGATCTTGACTGCCATAATGCGTCTTGGAAGGTTTGAAACGTATATTATAGTTAGTGTCTATATGTAGAAAGACAGGTGGGTTAGGCCGCACAAGCCAACGCTGCCACACAAGGGATAATGCCAGGAGAGGCGATGGGTGTCTTCCATAACTATTCAGATAGACCTTAAAAATAAATGGAGTCTTTATAAATGTGCGCAATATTGTATTACTAAGTAATGCATCCTTGACAGGAAGACTGGTTTAATGAATGCCTATATTTCCATAGAATAACTGTTAATATAAGTATAAACTAGTGGAGATGGATTTTAGGTCGGCTATAGGCTATTAAACAATGGCAGCCTATATTGTGTGATTCCGTTCAGGCCAAATGCATGGGCGTTCAACCTCACTTTGAGGTTTGGCATGTAAAAAGGCCTTAAGCACAAAATAACAGTTGGACTGTCTTCGTGGTGTTTTAGTAACTGAATGTCAGTGACTATGATGCTCCGTAAACCATGTGGTCTGATGCTGAGCCAACTCTGCTACAGCCAAGCAGCAGACGGATCACTTAAGTATTCTATCCATCAGCAGTCTGTCCAAGGTTGATCTAATCACCAGATCAACAAACTGAAATGTACGAAAGAACAAATAATGGAGATGAAATGAACAAATGATTAGCATGCTGTGAAAAAGTACAATACCAGTTTCTTATTTAGCATTTAGATAACTGTCTTATTCTGAGGATCAAACTTCAAAGTTGAACCCAGTTTAGGCGAGGGGGGATTAATTCTCTTTAGTGCATGCTTCATTGAATGTCTCATTACAAAACTTTGTCTGTATTGATGTCAGATTTGATTGAAGATTAGAGCATTTAGCAAATCTTGCTTTTCCTCGTGCATCAGGGCCTTTTCTGGTCAATACCTTCACTTTTATCTAGTGTCTGCTTCATTTAAACTTAATCAACTCCATCAATGAACTGGAACAGCGACACGTCCCTGTGGAACAATGCACTTCTTTTGTTGGATAATGCTTTGCTCTCGTTCCAAACTCGGTGCAGCACTAAACCAACAAAAAAATAAATAAGAAATAAAATTGCACAGTGATGAACTATTTCAATCAATATGATAATGGGAAATTGGCTCGGGTGACTCCTTACTGGACTACAGGAGTATATCTTGCATGACAGTAATGGGTTCCTATCTTCTCCAACAACGAGATGTTCGTGTTGCAACCCCCCCCCCCCCCCCTTTTTTTATAGCAACAACTTCTCAGTGACATTGACAGTAGGGCTCGTGCTACTGATAACGACGCATCCTCGCGAGGGAACGCTCGTGCCACATTGAAAACCCAAACCCAAAGGACACAGGGCACTGCACGTGTTTGCCTATAGTTTGCAGTAATTTATTTTGCGTCTCCTGTACGGGACTAGCAAAACGCATTTCCACTGCGAGGCTTAGATCAATCATTCATGGAGCTATTGCAATGGAGGCAGAGCATAATGTTACATTGCCTATTTGAATGTTTTTGTCCATGAGCACGATTCAACGCTTGGATGTTGCCTTCTGAGCCTAGTTCATCATTTTTATACTGCTACCAGAAGAGCCATTTAGAAAGACTTTGCAAGGAAAATGTACACCTCCCATCTGTTTCAACCTTAATAAATGTGCTACCTTCTGGGGAAGTTCAATGGTAATCATACCTTTAATGATCAACTGGCGAGTGATATAGGTTTCCAAATGATTCTAGGACTCCAGACAGCTGAAGCCAGTACGTTTTTAAAGGCCCGTAACAAAATAAAACAGTTCCGAGTAGCCCAAAGCTCCCAGCCTCTCACTGAGGTTGGGTAGTAATTTCTCACATGAGGATCTTATAAGAGCTTATAAACAATGTTGACCATGTTTTGTCGTGTTGTGCAAACTTTCAACATCCCTTTCCAAATATTGAAGCGGGACAGGCCTTTATAACATCTCTACCGCTGTTCAGTCGCGCTCACTTCAGTTCATTGAACGACCAATTAGCTGCCGAGCTCCCATTGGCCACTTCAGCAGCGTGACGTACTTCCTGTAATGTTCTGGCGGCAAAGACGAATGTTTGCAGAGCACAAATTAGTGTAACTATCTGTGGATAATTGACGCTTTTTCTGCTCATTGTTGGAATATAAGTGCAAATACGAGTGTTATTCAAAGATGCACCGTGTTAGTGTGCTTAGTGTTGCCCTGGGAGATGTTATTAATAACCCGAGCTGGAGGCCTAAACAAGGAGCGGCAGAAATGAGCGGCAGAAATGACATTTCCGGTGGATATCCGGGAGGAAAGGTAAATACAAATAAGTTCACTAAAATAATATATTACTATTATTTTTTGTATTTTTGCATATGAGTAAGCGGTTCAAAACTGTGCTTCATCCCATATTAATGTGTCACACTACTTATTTCAAGCTGTAGTTTGTCTTCCAGTTCATACTGTATCTCTGTGATGTGTTGTTTTGACTTGGGTTGATGACAGAAAAAAACAACTCTCTAGTTTTACCTGCTGTCCATTAGGTTTTTAATACAGAAATGAGCATTTCGCTCTCCAGCGGCTTGAAACTCATTTAACTAAAGAGAATATATGCATCAAATGGAAAACAGATGAAAAAAACATGCAATTATGTCCTTGATTGGGTTAAGTATTTCCATGCCAGTGCGCCAGCTATCAATAGAACCTGGCCCAAATGGGTGGCTTCCACCCCTGGGCTTGGCCCCAAAAACACGTCACGCCTGGTGCCATTGCCCTCTGCATCGGGTCCCATTCGTTAGATCCACAGCCAGGATGGTCCTCCCTCCCTCCCTCTCTCCCTCCCTCTCCTCTCCCCTTCGCCTCGCTCCTCGTCCCAGATAATGGAAGGCTCTGCTTCTGCCAAGGGCTCCTCGGCTGCTTGCGAGTAATGACCTGAGGGGATACTTTGTGACAGCCAGAGTGTAATAATGCCTCCAGCCATGGACAAAGCAGACCCCAGGGGTCAATTTTTAAATACTTTATGTTTCAGACCAAGGGTAGGAGTCATTTGTTTTTATTTGAGGTCATATGATATATATATAGATATAGATAATATCTGCAGTATAGAGTCAGTATGAGTAGGAGATGTAGGACTATAAAATCCCCCCCTCTGTCTTGTTTAATGACTGATGGTTTTGATAGAATACCTGAAAAGTGTTGGATGTTGACAGTGTACGGTAGAGAAAGATTAATCTGGTCCAAGTTTGTTGGACTCCAGGCTGATATCGGAAACCTGAGAACGGGGTCTCCCCCAGGGGCTCGCAGAAATCACCTGCGAATCAGAAGCTCTTCTGAATAGGTTAATTGTAACAAAGGAACAGGGGCCTTGGCCCATTGAGTAGGAGAGGATTGTGGAGCAGAGGCCTGTGGAAATGGTGTCAAGCAATCTGTTGCCTTCCCTCCCCTACAGGGCCAGAGTATGTCTGTCAGCAGTTAAATGCTTACCCCCTCCCCTCCCTCAACACTCTACAATCAATTTACCTCCTTAGGGTCTTCGGGAGAAAAAAAACACAAAAGATTTGACCTTGCAGCTTCTGGCTTTGTTTCCCATCTTCTCAGTTCCGCCTTAAAAGAGCACCTTTAAACAGAGCAAAGTTGTTTTGAAGTCAGCAATACAATTCTCGAAAATTTGGGTGTGGGCAGTGTACCACACAAGCTGGACAGTATGGTCAGAATATCTTCACAGAGAAGCTACACACACGGTACACCTAACAGGGTCACATGGTCACAGAGCTGGCGTGCTGGACAGGGTAAGATCACTGTAAATGTCTTTCTAGAACCATCCTCGATCCGGTTGTTTTGTGAGGTAAACATTCCGTGAGACAGGAACCACAGTCTCTCTGAATGTGAAACCTGGACGTAGTTTCTGGGATGGGTGCTAGGTGTTTATGGAGCACCATGTGCGTTTCCTCCCTGGCAGAGGCTCCTCTTCACCAGGCTGAGAGGGAGAGGCTCCAGGGGGGGTGGAGGAGGGAGGGGAGGAGGGCTGAGGTGAAGGACCTCAGCTGGGGCAGGAGGCTGGAGAGAACGCTCCTGCAGAAAGGGACGAGAGCCAAGAGAGAGCGGGGGGGAAACATACTTCACTTTATTGATTTTGTCGATCGTCTTAAATGAGGGGCCACTTCAGGGCAACAGCTCACCTCTGCATTTTCTCCACGTTGTCGTTTTCAGGTGCCGGGGGCAGGAACTGCTGCAGTACCCTGGACTGCAGTACCCTGGACTGCAGTACCCTGGACTGCAGTACCCTGGACTGCAGTACCCTGGACTGGGCTTCTAATTGCACGAGTCAAGGACGACCGCGCTCTTTCAGAGCAGCTAGGAGACAAGCTGTGAGTCCTGCTGGGATTTCAGATGTTTCTCCCCTTTTTTGATTGGAGGGAAATAGTTCTCACTTTAATTGCAGATATGTAGGTTGGATGACAAAGATGTGACGAAATCACAATGTACTAGAAACACCTTGATACAGACAGGCGTTGGGAGGGGGGGGTGACTAATCATGAGCCAGACATCAAACCTACTTTTTCTTCGTCTGTAATGCTTGATGACTTCTGTACTCAAGAGATACACGCTACAATCGCAGCATTATTCATCAAACGTCACCGAATTACAAATGGCTTTAGAAGGCAAATATTGATTAATTCAAGCGCATCGTCACTCCGCCTCATGCGGTTGTCCATTATCAACGCCAGCCATATCTTTTGGTCTGTTTCTGTTTTGCTGTATCCTGTGAAAAAACGAAGATGTATTTACAGGGTTTATTGTTGTGTTAATACAGGGTGACCAATGAGGACAAGCCATCTTCGTGACCCGGTGCGATCCTCGACAGGACACAGAACAGGCCGCACTCCAAAGGTTTGTCTCATCAGGTTAAACAAGAGCAGGGTTGAAATGTCAAGTGGCCTCCCCTCCCCTTCCAATCACACGGATCAAGAAACGGTGTGCCTGGAGGTTCTGGGGTTATTTCAGTAAGAGTGAACCCCTCTCTGGGCAGGATACATCCTCAAGTTCTATTCTGATCTTGGTCCGCGTCTTGTTTTTAGTTATCCCCCCCCCCCCCTTCTTGTGATTCTTCCTTTGTCTAGGAACAATCTAGCCTACAGTTTAGTCCTGGTGAGGGAATAGAGTGACTTCCTCTTAGGCCTCCCCCTCCTCTCTGTTCCTGATGCTCTCGGTCAGCAGAGGCGTCTTCCTCTGGGTCTCCTTCATCACCTTCCTAAGCTGACACATCTCTTGTCTTCTTTGTTTCATTACAAAGGAATCCCAGAGAAACCACCAGGGCCGGATCAGTGTGACTGGGGGGGGGGGGGGAGGACGGGGTGGGGGTGTAGGAGGGGGGCTCTGCTTCTTCTCCTGTTCCTTATTAAAGTGTAATCAAACACCCGCTTTAAGTGGAAAATAAATATCCAGATCTAATAAGCTGCTCAGCCAGATCGTGTAAATGCAAATGATCAAGCTGGTTCCCATCCGGCCCCGCCGAGGGGGGAGAGCGAGGGGCTGCGATCGCCTCCGCCGCACCGCGACTGTAAATCAAGGAAAATAATGTCTGGATAATGACCAGTTTGCGGTCGCCAGCAGATTGAATGATAACAAACCCCTCGCGCGTGTCGCGGGCATCTTTTCATTTAGCATCCTATCATGGGGAGAGTAGCCAGGCTGGCTAACAGCTTGATTCCGGCTCATTAAAAGGCTTGTCGATTGCCTCGCGCGCCGTCTTGTTGTTGTTGTGTGTGTGGCGCAGGGTGTCAAATTTACAAGACTAACTTCCTGATAGGTGAAGACAGGGTTTGGTTGTCCCTCGTCCAATAGGACCTGGTGTTCCACCGCAGGGGCGGTGGGGAGTGGGCCGGCGTGCAGCCAGATTGTACTGAGATATCGCGTTTTCCAATGGAAAGCAGGATGGGAAGTGTGAAAGGGGGGTGGGGGGGTGGGGGGGAGGCACAGGGGGGTAGGAAGCGACACCTAGACATACGCTAAATAATAGACATAAAGATTGCCTAGTTTTCTTGTTTGGGGTGATGCCGATTTAGCTGCTAATTGGTGACAGAAGCTGTCAAATGGGTGGCAGGCAGTGATTGTGGTGGCTTCTGTCAGGATTAGGTGAAAGAGAAAGGGAGAGAGGGGGAAAAAAAAGAAGCAAGCTTTCTTCTGGTGAAGGCAAGAGAGATATGACGACACTCCCCCCCCCCCCCCCCCCCACCCCCCCCCTCCCTTCCTGCTCTCGTCTGATATTTACCCAAAACACATTAAAAAGACAAAGAAGATGGAGCAACAGAAACAATAAGCTTGGCATTACGGACCCCATCTTTCACTTTTCCTCCTGTGTCCTTGCTTCTGTCTCCCCCCCCCTCTCTCTCCTGCCTGCTGTCTCGTAGATTGATCAACGTGTTTGTTTGTAGAATTTTGAGTGTTTGCTTGGTGGATAGGGAGGCACACACACACACAGGGACACACACACACCACACACACACACTTTCCGTTATGCCAACGTGCAGGAAGAGAAAGAAAGCTGGAGTGTTTAAACAGAGGGATGGAAGTGCAGAGCGAGCGAGCCTGATGAAGCCTGACTGCTCCCAGGGGCTGGTCTCCCTCTAACCCTGCCTTGACTCTCCTCTCTGTCCTCTGGAGCTTTCAAATGAACAGTAATTAGGCTTTGATACTCTGGCAAATGAACAGTAATTAGTCTGCTGCTGCCCATCCTCTGCCTCTGCAAGCTCATCCAATATTCACACCATTATTGAACGTTAAGATTAGCCTCACCACTGTCGAGCGCAGAGCTCGGCATGGCAACGGCCTGCTGCAGATGGTGTGAGGGGGAGCTGCTGATGCCGGTGGAGGGGAGGAAGGGGGGAGAGCGGAGGGAGGGAGGGGGGGGGGGTTGGGGGTGTGGAGACAGGTCGCCCGAGCCCCACGGACCCACAGAGGGGATTTTCTGGTTATTAGATCCTCGCCAGATCATGGGCCAATTATAAAGAAAACTGTCAGTCAAAGCAAAGTGGCGATGTGATTAGCGGGGAAAAGGACAAAATCAGGTGAGGACTGTGAATCTTTTTCCGGGAGCAGCTTTGATTTGCTAATAAGAAGGGAAAAGGAGGGGGGAGAGAGCAGGGCAGAGTCCCCAGCTGCAGTCCTGCTTTGCTCTCTTCATTCTCACTGTGACCTTCTTAGTGTCTCTGCTCTAATCTGCACCGGAGAAGACAGGGGAGGGGGCGGGGGGGGGCTGGGGGGGGGGCTCTCTGGGGGGCTCAGTGGCCCGGCCTCTCAATGAACCACATGGGGGTCACCCGGCAAAAATGAGACCCAACCACCCCCTGCTTACAACCAGAGGGAGGCCAGTAATCAAATAGTTTCTCCCTTCGCAACAGGGGCCAAAGGCTGCTTAATTACCCTAATAGTTCTAAATACACTAACTTCATGATGAAAAACACTGGCCTAAAAAAAGATGGAGAAAAAAAGATGAAAAGGAAAGGAGAGAGGGAGGAGGAGGAGGAGGAGTGGAAGGGTAAGAGGAGGGAGGGAGAGGCGCACGTCTCTGAGAGCATTCTTGGCAGAGAGGAGGTAGGGCGCTCACCGCTCCCTAATTTCTAAAAGTGCGACAGTGTATCCTAATTTAGTGGCTGGCGGCAGGGGTTGACATTGAGGGGCGTGGCAGGGTCTTTCTTCAGCTGTGCCTCCTGGCTGTGCAGAGGAGAACTCAGAGGAGAGACAGGCAGCACAGCGGCAGGGATATAATGAAGCGTGTGGGACAGCAGAGATGACAGCTCTGGCAGGTGATGCATAGGGCCCATGCTAATTCTTCAGCAAGTCAGTGATGGATCCTGAAATCTTGACCACACATCCCATTAGCCCCTGTCTGTGACAGGAGGATAAAGATATTAAAAATCCTCGAGATCCTTGGGAGGGGGGGGGGGGTTGGATGGGGGGATGTGGGGGACGGGGGGGGGGGGAGGGGTGGACGCAAACTAGGACCTGAAAAGCCAGTAAAGGACCCTACGCAAACCTGAAGTCCCCTGCAATATTTCCAGCCGCAAAGTTATTGATGACTTAACCTCAGGGTGCAGGTTAGGGGGTGATGGATACTCTGGAACCCCAGAGTGGAACGAGAGAGAATAACAAGGTAGACAGTGAATCACCTGCCCCCGCTCCCGGTAAAAATAGAATATAACACGCTGCCACAAATATGCTGTGTGTTATTTCCCCCCTCCATCTAAAAAACATGAGTGAACTGGCCGAAATAGATAAGATTAAACTCCATGAATGGATTTTTCCACGGTCTCAGCTTTTTCGGGCATTTCCACGGTTACTGTTTTGCATTTCAGCACTATCAAAAACAAGGACTGGTCATTAGAGCGTTCCTCTGTAACGTCTAGGTGAAAAGAGAAAAAAAACAAATCCTCTAGATATCAAGGATCCAGGTGTGTTTACCATGTATTCTTTATCTTTTTTTTGTGTGGATCAGGCTAATATTTCTGACAAGTTTTCGCCTGAGATATAAATGACCTAGTCTTTGGACAAATAGGAAAACTAGAAGCGAGCGAGGGGGCCCCCGGTTGCAGTCGAGGCCCCTGTGAATCTCCGCGTTTCCCAGGGTTGACAAATCGCAGGGAGGGAAGTTCTGGGGGGAATCTGAGAGGTTACTGTGACAGACAAGGAGCACAATTATCACACCATGATGAAAGAGCGGCTCCAAGCGCCGCTGTCGCACCGTTAATTACCGTCCTTTTTCCACCGGCCTCTAATACGAGGAAAAACACGTGATGACAAGTGTGTAAAAGAGCAAGCACTAAATTACTGTCGGGGAAAAGTAAACGGAGAAGCATGGCGACCCGCGCGGTGATTTACGGGGGCAATTAGTCACCGCCCCACGGAGATGCTGAGGACGGCAACACGACTGGAGTGTGTCAGGGAGGGAGGGAGGGAGGGAGGGAGGGAGGGAGGGAGGGAGGGAGGGAGGGAGGGAGGGAGGGAGGGAGGGAGGGAGGGAGGGAGGGAGGGAGGGAGGGAGGGAGGGAGGGAGGGAGGGAGGGAGGGAGGGAGGGAGGGAGGGAGGGAGGGAGGGAGGGAGGGAGGGAGGGAGGGAGGGAGGGAGGGAGGGAGGGAGGGAGGGAGGGAGGGAGGGAGGGAGGGAGGGAGGGAGGGAGGGAGGGAGGGAGGGAGGGAGGGAGGGAGGGAGGGAGGGAGGGAGGGAGGGAGGGAGGGAGGGAGGGAGGGAGGCGCCCCTCTCTGCCCCCATGCTTCACCCCCGCCGGTAAAGAGGTGGGGAGTATGAAGCCGTGAGCGCTCAATTGCCGTGAGTAAGTGACCTTTGCAAGGTAGAAGGCCTTGTCCACCTTTCCCTTCTTTTTTTGAAGGAGATGGGTATAAATAACGTAGAGTTCAAAACCCAAATGGCACAGCCCCGAAAAGCATCTGTGTGACGTTTCCAACGCCTTGCATGATGGATTCTTAACCCGATGGTTATGTACACACAACGGGTTAGCCAATCCAAAGTGTCACAGCAGTCAAGAATGCACAAGACGCATTACTGAACCGATAGACACTGTAGTTTCTCACTGACGAGGTCATTCATGCTCCAAAGAAAGAAACTAATCGAAATCCTGCCAAAGCCAGAAAGGCGTCAGCACACTTTAAAACGTTAAACATCTCGAATGAGCTGTCCCACATGCAGTCTCACATCAATAGTCCTTAATCGTTTTCTAAATGTGACAGGGGTAAGATGCTTTAGTTAAAAGGTATCTGCATGTGTCCCACGCTGACACAGATTTCTTTTCAAATGTTTCCAGACAGCATCAGACAGAAAAGGGGAGGGGGACATTTGAGTTACACGTCCGTCATGTTATCATGCTCAATATGAAACAAGTCTTTCATCAGACATTAAAATACCTGCTGTACTTTTAAAGAAATTAAAGCCATTGGGAATTTGCCCGAGTTAGTGAGGCGTTCGTTGATGGGTAATGTCGGATGACAGGTGCGATCAGATCATTTTTGTTAATTTCACTCATTCCGAACCATTGAACAAACATGGCATGCCCACATTTCTTTTCAAAACATAATTACTGAAGTCAGATCGTTGAACAAATTTGAAGTGGACCCTTGTTAAGGCGTTGTCACATCGTGTGATGTCTTACAGCGATGCGATGAAATAAAGCATTTGGCGATGGATATCGAAAACAAAGACTCAAAGTGATTTCAGGAGACAGTTTAACTTGAACCGTGTCTCAACATTTCCATCAGCACCATCAGACTGCAGCAGCTTAGATAAGAGGCCTTCACTGTGAAGCCTTAAACCCCTCCAGAGCTCTGCTACAAAACTGTTTTCCAGCACAGAACCCTCAACATCTGCTACGATACGTCAATAAACCTTGACATGGGCCAGTACACAAAATATTTAAAGACTGCACGCTTGTCTCCTGCGAACCAGTGGAGGAGGAGATGGACAGTACACTAAGATGAGGTTCAGTAGGATGAGGTTCAGTAGGATGAGGTTCAGTAGGATGAGGTTCAGTAGGATGAGGTTCAGTAGGATGAGGTTCACTTGGAGGTTACTATGTGTCTTTGTTGTTGGGCCATATTTCCAGGTCAGCAGTCTTAAGTGTGCTTGGTTACAGCTGTCTTGCCCATGCCTATTGGCCGAGGTGCCCTGAGACAGGATCGGACAGGGCTCTAAGTGGTGAAGAGGAAAGGATGGAGCAGTTAACCAGGAAAGGACCGTATGCATGTCTAGTAGACCCCCTACACAGCTCCACCACCCCCAGGCTCCCCCTCACAGACCCTACCTCACTGCATCATCCTCATGAGGCTCTTAATCAAATCAAATTCAATGTTTGATGTTTCAGCGACCAATTAACTCTTATTTGTTGGTATGACTATGTTCAGCCTGTGCTTTTTCTCTCTCTTCATTTTTCTTGTAGTGTGTCCTTGTCTTCCTGGAGGGTTTAGGTTGCTTGAGGGGCAGTTCTATGAGCACATGTGAAGCCCTTTGTGACATTGCTTGTTAAAAGGACTGTAGAAATAAATGTTGATTTTGATTTTGATCAAGTACTAAGTTCCAAGACATCAAGCATCCTGGAACTGTCAGCTCCGCCCTGCCCCATGGAACTCACCAAGACGAGAGATGGGGGGAGGGGGGGGGGGGAATGAAAAACAGCTGGTGGAGTCTGAGGTTGATGAGTACAAGAACCCTGGCAATCATATTTAGAACGTGTGGAACCGTGTTACCTTCAGTGGACATGGGAACCGGTCAAGGGCATCTTTCTTTGTCTGTGACGCAGGATTATATGTCCTTGTCACTCACTAGGGTCTCTTTATTTTTATCCCTCCAGAGTGCTGTGTCTGTGGATGCAGTACCTCAGTGTGGTGATACATCTTAGACCAGATAGATCTGCCTTCACACTGACTAAAACCATAAGCTTGTTTGCTGAAGTAAATGCGGTTGTTGTTTTTCTTTAGTTACACTTTCCGCCACAAAATCAAAATTTAATGTATACACTAAATATTCATGAATTAGCTAGTATATTCAGTGTTTAAAAAGCTTAAGCATAACAAGGATAGCAATATGTTAATTATTTGATTATGAATAAGAAACATACATTTTTCTTTATTCTGAATTGACTTTAGTCTTGCTATGTAGTTCATATGCTATATTGTAATATGATCATTGACTCTGTTCTATATGGGTTCTATGGAGACTATGTGTGTGTTAAGTGTGTTTTAGTAGTATATTTTGTTCTCGCTTTGACCAGGATGGGACCTTAATTCCATGTTTCAGCTCTCCTAAGAATTCCTCCTCCTCCCTCTTCAGGGTTGCTGATGTTACCTTCACGCCCCAACCTAAATCTGTCCGGATCATCCTTTCAGATTGGTTTATAATTCCTTATTTTCCTCTTTTCCAGTGGGCTGATCCTCATCCGACTCAGGCTTGAAGAGCAGCCTCACCAACCAGCGCAGGAACCACCCCAACACATCCACCGAGGAACAAGAGGTAGGAAACAGCCTCTATGAATCAATCTAGGTAATGGGGGAAGGCCAAACGTCATAAATAATACAATAACAAGCCAAACTAATGAGCTGCAGCCACGCTGCGGTTCACAGTCTAGTCCCCACGTACGAAACCCTGCTAATAATCTTAGGGAGGCGGCGGATGATAAAGTGTTGCCATAAGGCAACACCTGTGCAATTAAAACAGTGGATCCTCTTCTTTTTTTTTCTTTTTTTTTTTGCGTGTTACATTAATTTCAGCCCCTTTGTAAAGGGGCCGATGAGCACGCTAATAATCTAGTCTACTTGACTCCGTGTCTCGCTGAAACAGGGCGTCTAATTAGGTAAAGGTAATTAATTAGAGATAAACGGAGCTAATCAGAGCCTGTTAGCGCTCTCTCTTCCTTGGCGTTAAGACGCCGAGTTCCCCTTGGCTCTCATTGGTCGCCTCCTTAGCTGTTCAGCAAGCATGAAACATGTATGTTTTTAATGGCTGCTCCCTGATCTGAAGACTGCTGAACCGCTGCCCTGTCAGACAGAGGTCACGTTCCACTTCCTGTTTGATACCTTGTTCAACAGTAAGTCTATTGATTGTTCATTGTTTGCTCATGATGCTGTGTCGTCGCTCAATGGCTGTCAGTCAAGAGAGGGGATATTATCCAAGATGTTGCTCAACTGGAAATAATTGAACATGCTGTTAGGAGATATAAGTAAGAATACGATGGACACCCCCGCAGCCAATCAGAATCGAGTATTCACTCAGACCCAGTACCAGCGCTGAACTTTGTAGCAAAAATGTTCAATTCAAAGTTCAAACCTGCATCCCCACATATCTTGGCCCAGTTAATTGGTAGATTGTACATTGTTAGCACTGATGGTAGGAGCCATATTTAACATACTATCACATTAGCACACTATCTTTTTACCTCCTCGGCTTCAGGGAGCCCCATGCACAGTAAACATTCAGCATGGCTATCATCTCACTTCTAATTAGAACATGAAGGGACTTCATGAGTTATGTGAGAATCGTACGTAAGGGATCTTTTTATTTCCTTGTCTCAGCACCCTTGCAGTAACAACCTCTCCACTAACGCTCGTGTACCTATCATGTCCAATTGTCACTAATAGATATTCAAATCTACGCGTAGGGAAAGGAGCGTGTGTTAGGAAATGGAAATTTAATGGTTATCGTAATGAATGTTGACTTTACAAGTGGAAGTGGAAAAGAACAATAGGCGGAGGAAAGAGAATTTGGAATTTCGGGTGGGGGGGGGTGGGGGGCGGTGTGTTTGTTGGGGCTCCTCTGGTACAGCGAGTCTCTTCTTGAAGGGGGACTGATTTAGGAAGCGTTGTTATTATTTTCCTTCGTCTGCTCTGCGTACACAAGGGAGCCGTCTCCTACAAGGACGCAGGGGCGCTCCCTCGACACGCATCATTAGAAGGTTTTTTTTACAAGCGACAAGCAGAGGCTATTTGGCTGTCATTGGGATTGTTTGAAGAGAAGATGATTCTGCTTCGTACTTCAGGGAGGCCCACATCAGAAACAAGTGCATCCCCCCTTGAGCGCTTGACACTGCTGTTATGAATTTGTCAATAGAAAGGCTAATAGATGGGGAGGGGGGCGGGGGGGGGGGCGGGGGGGGGGGGGGGGTTCACCATGTGTAAATTGGAGGTTATCACTACTCGGCTTGCCCCAAATGTGACTTGACCTTTCACCCCTCTTGTCATTCGCTCGGTGAACTTGTGTGTTGCTAATTGCTGTGGTATTGTTTTCCGGTTAACAATGTATTGGAAGCCTGTCTGGAAGTATCTCTGGAGGAGAGGGGGGGGGGAGAGAGGGGGAGAGGGGAGGGGGGGCGGGGGGAGTATTCCTGTGTCCTGAGAGGATTTGTTAGTGAAGCATGTATATGAATGAGACTTCCAGCTGTCGTATGGTTCGTTTAGGCCTGACTTGCACGCATGGTGTGTATGCTGTCGACATTTCCCCGCCATGCAGGCGTACGGTACGTAGATCTGAGTTGGAACACGCCAAAAAAACACGGAAACCCGCTTCCCTTCAACGCAGACGTCCCGGGCGAAAGGTTTATCCGCGGCGGCGTTGAACCTGGGAAGCGTGAACGTAAGCTCCTGCAGGAAAGGCAGATGAGAGGAAGCGTGGCGTTTGGTGGAGCGCGTGCGGACATGATGGACTGTCAGGCGCGGAGCACGGCCCATAATGCAGCCATCACCGGTCCAAAGCGCAGGGTGTTCGCAGCGTTTACAAGTGAAATGAGACAGAATGGAGGCAGGCAGAGAGAGCCTCATTATATCGTCTCCCCAAGGTCTGAAGCTTGGTGCCGCAGAGAGAGAGAGAGAGAGGGGGGAGAGATAGAGATGAGGGGAGGGGGGGGGGGATGTAGCAGTTTGATATCAGCTGATGTCCCAGGCTGGGGTGTCCGTTTGTCGTTTCACCGTGGGCGAAATGGGCAGAGGGGCGCGCTAGTCACATGATGCCCTGCCAGAGAAGGACAGGAAGAGGGAGATGTTGAGGGAGAGAGAGAGAGAGGGAGGGAAGGAAGGATGGGGAGAGAGAGAAGCTGTGGGGGAAAAAGAGAAAAGGAGAGGGGGGAAAGAGACAGAGAGAGAAAGGGGGGGAAGAAGAGAGAGAGAGAGAGAGAGAGAGAGAGAGAGGGATAGTGGGAAAGAGAAAAGGAGAGGGGGGGAAGAGACAGAGAAAGAGGGGGAAGAAGAGAGAGAGAGAGAGAGAGAGAGGGTGAGGGGGGTGGGTGGTAGGCTGAGGCAGCAACACAGCACTCTCTCGTGTCCAATAGTATCTGCATCAGGGCTGCTGATTGCTCGGTACCCGCTGGTGCTGTTTAGATAGTTTGACTACATGAAGCTCTCCTCCAGACGCCTCTTACTGGTGCCATTAGAGGAAGCTGAGGATGAAAGGTGTTCGGTGTATTTTTAAAATTGTTGATTTTCCCGTGTAATGATAGCTCGTGCAATTAAGTGCTGGCTTCAGGCACTGTGTGCCCTTGTGTGAAAAATCTCAATTATATATGTATGTGTATGTGTGTGTGTGTGTGTGTGCGTGTGTGTGTGTGTGTGTGTGTGTGTGTGTGTGTGTTTCTTCATGGTTATATGCCTTGGATTGATTTTCCTTCGATGAAAATTTGTATGAACAAATTATACACTCAACAGATGATTTTTATTTATTTTTATCAGCTCATTTTGTAGATCATAGAAAGTATTTACTTGATTCATACGTTTTCCCTGATCTTTACCTCTTCCTTTGAAGAGAAAATACCTGTGGAGAAAATAAAACGAAATATAAGTCTTAAACCAGAAACAATAACGTTTACCAAAAGTTAAAGCTATCAGTGACTTTTCAACAACTAACATAGAATACTGTTGTTCACTAGCTGTTATGGAAGGAATATCCGGTGGTTTTGTTTTGAATAAACAGCGATGGTGGAAGTGTTGACACGCTGCGAATGTGTTCACCGATGGACTCGCTTCCACATGGCCCTCGTTCTGTTTATGCAAATGAACCGTCTCTGACAGCAAATATTTCCTCTTGGGTTGAAACATAAGCCAAACATTCTCTTTTGTTTGCAGTTGCGTGCTCTTTATGGTATGGATGACAGCGTGTTCAGTCTGTCTGGCAGAGATGCGGAGGTGGTGGTGGGGGGATGGGAGGGGGGTGAGGTGGGGCAGAGGGTGGGGGTGGGGGGGTGGGGGGGGCATGGCGGTCTGATACTTAAGGGGAGATTGTCAAAAGCGCTCAAATTGCCGTGAGAGTAATGGTGTTTTTTCCATGACGTTCGCTTGTGCTAAGTGTAATCACTTTAAATAATGTCACAGTCTTCCTGTGAAGTCTTTTGGTGGAAGAAAAGGCCCCAATGTAGGGCAGGCAGGCATCATAGTGTGTGATCTGTCTGGGAGTTCTCCTGTCTTTCATTAGAAATGAACAGCCTACGGGGGTGTGTGTGTGTGTGGGGGGGGGGGGGTGCAGAGAGGAGGCGTGTGAGTGTGTGTGAGTGTGTGTGAGTGTGTGTGCAGGGGTGGACAGTGGAGACAGGTTAGCATGGCTTCACTGAGAACGTTAAACAGGATTACAACGCTCCTCTTGCTGTTGCCCGGGAGTCTTTTTTTAAGTGACTGATGATTAGCTTAGCTTATTTTTTGTTGCACACTACACCATTGGCTTGAACACGGGGAAACATTTATTGCTAGTGCCAGGCACTTTCACTAAGCCTTTCATCACAGCCAACAGCAGCCTCTCTGAAATCCGTTGTAATTCTACAAACAGTCACCGTGCTTGATGGAAAACGAGAGAGCACATGTTCTAGCCGTCTGCCTGCTCTTCCTCCAGGCACGGCGCTGGAAAGATTCAGCGTGAACTTTCGACACTTAAATGCTAAAACGCGACTGATTTGGGATGATAATAGGCGCCTTAATAGAAGCTGATCCATCCCAATGGCTGCGAGTCCTGTTTGCACGCAGATGTAATTTGATGTGAGCAGACAGTTGAGGGAGGGAGAGAGAGAAAAACACACACACACCCACACACACACAGACATCAGCAGATACAGGCATGGATGCTGATGGATAACACAACGCATCATCCAGCTTCCTGGCTCAGACGGGGCTTGTCTTGGAGCGTGTTGTCATGGAGGTCGGAGGGAATCACCGAGCTGGAGAAAGGGGGTGGTGGGGTTCTAGGCTTGTGGGGCCCCCAGTTGTAGAGAAGAGATTAGTGTTCCACGTGAATTAAGCACAAGATCCCCAGCAAGCAAACTGGCTCTCATTCCTGTCAGCACTCAACATTCCACACTTGAAAACATGACTTGAAAACATTCCACAAAAGTAAAACATGCAGCTTCTTATTCGATTTAAAAACAAGTATTTATTTTTTCTCTTTCTACTCCTTAGTGACTCAACTGCTGCTCTACAAAGACACTGGTCAGAAGTGTCCTTAGGCTGAGGAAATGTAATCTAGAAGCCTTCATCCAGACATGTTCAGAGTGTCAGGGCCACAGCTCTGTCTGAATGGGGCCATTTCATGTGCCGTGATGCAGAGGCAGGCTTTAACAACGCCGTTAAGCATAATGACAAGCCGTCTGAAGAGCAGCATGATCACAGGCAGTCACACTATGCAGATGGTGGCAGATGATCATTTTTAACGTGACTTGAATCCCAATATGACATGCGGTCTGTCTGAGATGAGAAGTATGGATCCTGTAAGAACAAAGGGGGGGGGGGGGGGGGGGGGGCTGATCGTCTCGTACGTTTACTCGTTCAGGTGTTGCTGTGTGGGGGGGGGGGGGGGGGGGGGGGGGGACAAAACACGCTTCATTGTCTTTTTCGCCCCAACAGCTATAAAGGTTTTCTCTTTGTGTGTGTGTGTGAGGGAGAGAAAAAAGAATTGAAAAGCTATGACACATTGTTGCTCATCAACTTGCTTTTTTTTTTCTTCTTTTTTTTTTTTTTTACAATTGTATGTCTGTCTCTGTTTGTGCAGCTGGATATTTACTGAGGCAATTCAGGTTAAGTACCTCAGAAACACTGCAGAGGGCCATCTGGGATTCCAGCCTCCTGGTCACGACGCTGGTCCTTAACCAGTCCTGCTAATTGGGCTAGCAGTATAATTCATGTGTTTATGTAACACATGGAGCAGACATCTCCTCATGAATCTTAGCAGACTGTTACATTGCGGTTTTGAAAGGCAAATTCATTGCCTGCTCGCTGTTCCATCGTAGCGAGCGTAGCTACGGATACCGTAAATTACAGATGTTTTCATTTCACAAAAGGAGGGAGGAGCAAAAAAACAAAGAAAAGAAAAGTGAATTAAATCAAAAGAAGCTTTTAATTTACGTAAATGTTGCCTTGTCTTAATCCAACTGAAACAGGACATCTTAATGAAACTTCACTAGTGGGAAGGGCTTCTAGTAGATACATGATGTCTCCTGCAGAATATGCATTTGCAAGCATTATCTCAAATGAACATCAACAAATCTCCAGCGTGTATTACAGCAGATTGAATGTGAGTGTTCCAGATACACTCTGCAGATGAATCATGTTTGTTGTAATCCTGTCGAGCTGTCATGTTATTGGAAGTCAGTCAGCAGACTGCTGCAAGCTAGTGAGACGTCCCTATTCTGGAATAAATATTCGGTTTAATTCCTCCATTGAAGCCGCATGTCTCATCCCTCATCACAGTCGTTCCTCTGGACTGTTGTGAACTTCCTCTGGTCAGAAGGTGTCAAACATTCGGATGACTTTGTTAACTTTCCACGGAAGCTTCTGGAAGCCTGCCTTTGCTGTTTGTCAAGGTGGTCGTTTTGAGAACAGGAATGTTGCAAGATTTGTTCTGACCACTATGTGTAAGAAAAGAGTGTGTGTATGTCTGTCTGTGTGTGTTGTGTATTTATATGGTTGTGAAGTGTGTGTCATGGCACCAGAGAACCCTTTTTTCACCTCAGAGTTCTGACTGAACCGTGCATAATTGGTTGGTCAGCTCCTTGCTAATTAGCGTTGATTTAATGTGGCCATCCCTGAGGTGTTTAGGTGCCTCAGTGCTGGAGCAGGAGGGGGGGGGGCTCAGTGATGGGGTGGGGGGTGGGGGGTGACAGAGGAAGGTACGGTGGGTTCAGGGTCTCTTTGTGAGGGGCCGTTGACGTGGCAACAGGGATGTTGGAGGGCGTCTCTCATAGCTTTATGACATCATCATCATACGGGCCACGCCGCCCCCTCAGCAGGACGCCCCCCCCCCCCCCTCCACCGCTGGTTTGGCACAGCCAAGAGCTCCAGGGGGGGTCATGCGTGCTGACGTATGTTGGGGGCCGGGGCAGCGTGCCAAGCTGCCCCTCGCTCGACTGATCGCGGATGTTGATTTCAATTAGCTCAATCACACGCTCTTAAACTGACCTTTCTGTTTCCAGGGCTTCTGTCTCGCTCGTTACACTTTGTTGTTTTGGTTTTGTCTATTTCTCCCTCCTTGTCATCAGTTCATCTTGAACTCTAACACCACAGATGCCTCCCCCCCCCCCTCTCCTTCCCTCCCACTGTGTCCACAGGGTTCAGCTCTGTGTTGTTTGTGTGACTTCTGGGATGCCAGACCCTCTTCGTTAAGCGGGCCAAGACATTTCAGTCCTGGCCTGCCAAGCCATGTTGGTCAGCAAGAGGCTTGAACAGGCCGGCTGGCTGGGTGTCGGGGTGTCTGGGTCTCTGGGTGTCTGGGTGTGGGGGACTGGGGGACTGGGGGACTGGGGGGACGGGGGGAGTTGTCGGCCAGGCTAATGATGTAAAACCTCCCTCTGTAATCAGTGTGAGCAGCGGTTGTCCTTGATGGCTGGTGGCAGGCTGGTGTCAGGCTGATGGATGCTGCCCTTTGCTCTCATGCAGGGCTCCGCCATGTACAGCCCACTGTGTAAACACCGTCACCGTGGCGATTCTCTTAGCTCCGTACACCCTGGACCAATGGCTGGGTCTGTTACCTGAATCGCTGCCCAAAAGCAAGCAGGAAGTGACACGTGAGGACCGTGAGCACAGCAGAGCCTGGCCGTTTGTCTGCGGCTTCTACCAGACAGGAAGCAGAATGCAGACCGCTAGGATTGGCTGACTGATGGTGACTGATGCGTGTGAGCGCTCCTGTTATGAGGTTTTAATTGAAATGTTCACATTTATGTGGAGAGCAGTATTAACTGATAGACGTTATAATGTTTAGTTTATGGTTAGTTTAATCACTTGTAAAGATGGGTTTGCTTGTCGAGCCCGTTTGAAACATTGAAATAATATATATATTGGGGACTAAACTGGAATATATACCCAAGGCTAAGTGCTTCATGTTATTGTTAATACTGTCCTGCCATTGGGATTCCATTTCCAATCTAGTAACGCTTAGCAACGACTATTGAACAGATTTAAACTGCCATACTCCCACTAATTATTACCAAATTATGTACCTGCTAGGATAAATCATACTATTCGTAAATAAAATGCACAGATACATTTTCATTTAGGTAAATTTAGAAATGAGTGGGGGGGGGGGGGGGATGTGGGGAAAAGTGTCCAATTTAAACCCTTTTTTTTCCTCTGATTTAAGATGTCCTCCTCTGTGCTGGCGAATTCTTATTTGTGTTTTAAATTCCTTCCCAGCACAGCCCCCTGGTAACCTGCAGAACACAGTAACGTCACAAATGTCTCTATTTTACGAAAAGCTCCAGTTTTGTGAGCGAGTCATGGGGGAGGCCGTGTCTTTAAATATCCTCGGCGTGGCTCCCGTGCAGGGGGGGTCGACTCTGGGGCCCCCGCGGCCAGAGTGGTGGCTACTCTCTCTCCCAGCCCAGCCCAAAACGCTCAGCTCACAGCCAGAGATAAGTGCTCCTCCAGAGATGGGTCCTCCTCTCAAATTGCCTTCCACATCTGTGTGTGAATGTCCAAGATGTGCATGTTTAACATGTGACCATTAATCACAAAGAGACAGTCAATTAAAGCCATCACTGCAGTAGCAACACGCTACCTCAGAACATCACAGGGAACTAAAACACAAAGAGATGGGGATGTTAGGAACACAGTTATCCTGCTACGTATAATATAATATCATAATAATAACATGCCCATGCAGTATCCATATGATTAAGATCTTAGGCTATGAACCGCATAACGAGGTTTAGTCATGAATATTTAATAATGTAGCCAGTAATGAGAGAGATTAGAAAACAAAACCGACTTTTTAACAAGACAAAACACATTTGCAGTGACGAGGATACGGTCGTAATCCACAGTAGCAGATGTTCATTGGTGCGTTAAAAAGGCAGAGAAAACCTCCTTTTCATCCTTGCTTGTTCTTCTTGTACTCTTGTCATCCGTTGTCTTTTGTCACGAGCACAGCCTGTAGATAGAGTTGTCAAGATGAACCTGCAGGTCAGAGTTCAAGCAACCTCTTCACTTCAGTTGACCTTGAGACAGACAGATTTATACTCTGTCAACGTCTCTGTTTGAGTGTGCCCCCCCCCACCCCTCCCCCCCCCCCTCCCCTTCCCAGCTGCCCATTGTATGATTTCAGAACACCATAATAGAGATGCCAGTGCTCAACCTCTGTCATCTTCTCTGCTACACCGCCTGTCATGAAAGCAGAATAGTAACACAACAAGGAAAAAAAAGTCTA
Source organism: Neosalanx taihuensis (assembly GCA_030340665.1). NCBI lineage: Eukaryota > Metazoa > Chordata > Actinopteri > Osmeriformes > Salangidae > Neosalanx > Neosalanx taihuensis. Next base: position 4,835,335 of record CM059308.1, read on the forward strand.
GACAGAATTTTTTTTGGGGTGCTACTTTTTGTCTGACAGTTGGAAAAAAAATACATGTTGATCAATTTGCCAGTGTAATCACAGTAAATTACCTTAGCTCATTTGCAGGTTGTTGTCAGAGAGACAGTTTATCCGTTTGACAGCTTAGTTTGCAGTCCAGGGACTTGTGAAATATCACACTTTTTTTTTCTCTCTCCAAGTTCTATGTGAAAGCCATAGTGAGAACGTGTGACTGAGAATCATGAGACAACAGCATCAGACTTGATTTTATTACCGATGCAGCCACCTTGAACATCTCCTATCCTGCACTGTATTGATTGATGCCCTCAATGATTTTGTATCCCGTTTGTACGCACATTCATGGAAAACAGCTAGAGGATTATCGGACACAGCTTTAATGCTCAGATCCATACGTCTCTCTCTGCCTCTTCCGTCAATTTGCACGGAGAAGCCAAACCCCAGTTGTACAGTATGTTTCCCCCCCAAGGCAGAAGAACCATCACAGCATTGTTGATTCTTGTTCAGCGGCTAGCCTGTGTGTGGGTAAACAAGAGGGTTGACATGAGTTAATTATTAATTAAACATGAGGCAGGAATTCAACACCGGCGCCTCCCTACAGGGGCCTGTAACCCAGCGGGGGGGCGGGGGGGCGGGAGGAGCAGGTAGTGACCCTGTCCCTGGAGTCACTCTACCCAATGAGACGGGAGACTCACACACTAACGAGCTGTTTGCAGACCTGGGTACCACAGTGACAGTGGTGACCTTTGACCCTGCAGCCACAGCGCCAGGGGAAAACAAGGATGGGAGTAAGGTGGGGTTGGGAGGTGGAGGAGGGGGGGGCGGGGGGGGGGGGGCGACTGCCGTGGATCGTGTTTGTTTATTTGGACTTCCTGAATATTAGGTGGACCCCCCCCCCCCCCTCCTTCCGACACACACTCTCCCTCTCTGTTTCACCAAGATGCGTCTAACCTGATTGGTTAGTTTGAATCCCTGGCCAGCAGTGCTCCGCAGGAAAAGCACCTCAGTATTATTCCAGTCATACGTTGTTACTCTTCCTTTGCATAGCCATGATATTCTCCTTTTTACTAAGTTAACGCTGTAGAAAGAAAGAAATCCTAAGCGATCGTTAAAAAACACACAGAACACTGGACCTGTTCTTCCCTGCAACCCTGGAACGCATTAAGAACATTCCAGATGAATTTCTCCCCTCCAAACATAAGTGGGAGATGTTAATAACCCTAATGACAGATACTTAACAGAGGAGAATTTGTGTCTGTGGCTGCCAGTTTGGTTGCCACCATGCCCAGTGACAGTAACCCCCCCCCCCCCACACACACACACCTAATTAGCCCTCCTAGTATGACATCATGTGATTAATTTAGAATGAATCATCTCCCTCTGGGCGTGCTACAATGAAAACAGGCTTAACAATCGTCTGTTTTGCTTTGCTGTTTAGAGCTGCGGCCGAGGTAATAATTAACAGCTTCAGCTCGGTTGGATTTTCGCCATTATCTGTTCATAACGACAAGAGGTTCAAGGTTAAAAACTCATTTAATTGCCTTTATGTTAATTGCGTTATTAATAGGAGGGGGCTGCGGAGTGTGGTTGTGTCCGGTTGCTGGTCTGAATGCAGGGGGGGGGGCCTCATTTCGTAGAGTTACAGATGCAGGTTCCCCTGGAGGGGGGCCTCATTTCGTAGAGTTACAGATGCAGGTTCCCCTGGAGGGGGGGCCTCATTTCGTAGAGTTACAGATGCAGGTTCCCCTGGAGGGGGGCCTCATCTCGTAGAGTTACAGATGCAGGTTCCCCTGGAGGGGGGCCTCATTTGGCAGCGTTACAGATGCAGGTTCCCCTGGAGGGGGGCCTCATTTCGTAGAGTTACAGATGCAGGTTCCCCTGGAGGGGGGCCTCATTTGGCAGCGTTACAGATGCAGTTTCCCCTGGAGGGGGGCCTCATCTCGCAGCGTTACAGATGCAGGTTCCCCTGGAGGGGGGCCTCATCTCGCAGCGTTACAGATGCAGGTTCCCCTGGAGGGGGGCCTCATCTCGCAGCGTTACAGATGCAGGTTCCCCTGGAGGGGGGCCTCATCTCGCAGCGTTACAGATGCAGGTTCCCCTGGAGGGGGGCCTCATCTCGCAGCGTTACAGATGCAGGTTCCCCTGGAGGGGGGCCTCATCTCGCAGCGTTACAGATGCAGGTTCCCCTGGAGGGGGGCCTCATCTCGCAGCGTTACAGATGCAGGTTCCCCTGGAGGGGGGCCTCATCTCGCAGCGTTACAGATGCAGGTTCCCCTGGAGGGGGGCCTCATCTCGCAGCGTTACAGATGCAGGTTCCCCTGGAGGGGGGCCTCATCTCGCAGCGTTACAGAGGCACACTTCTCTTCTCCCAGGTGGGGATCCTCTGCTGGAAAAGAGGAACCCCAGAATGAATATGTCCTGTTCTTAAACTACGTACGACAAACATGCTCTCCTGCGAGGAATTATCTCAAGAGTTGGTTAAGGACACACACACACACACACACACACAAACATGTGTGGGCACACGCGTACACACCCAGTTATAGCATCGTACAAATCCAGTTCCCGTTAGCAAACATAGATCATATTCCGCCTCATTTGAGGAACCCATCTGTCTCTATGGTTGCCACTTGTGATTAAAATCTCTACATCATTACATCCTGTGGTGGTAAAATCCTTCCCACCTCCCAAAGTGTCTAACCCAGTTGGGTTTTGATGACTAAATTAGCAGTCTGCTTGGGAGTCATGATAATGAAAATGCCTTTCAGCTAAGCTATTTCAGTCTTGAATATTGCGAAAGGGGCCAGTTCCAGAGGAGCCTTGGCATTTTACCTAATTCACATTCGTATTAGCTTAGCAGCTGTTGAGAGACACTTTTTTCTTCAAATTTCTGATTGGTTTTTCTTGATTTGTTCAGTAGTGGAAGAAATATTATAATGTTATGCACCGTCAACGATTTTGTACCAGCCTGCTAGAAAGTGTGTAAAAAAACCCCAGCCTGTGCCAAATAGTGATGCATTTACTAAGTGATTGTAGGTGTTGTGTAATGTTATGCTTTGCTAAGTGTTTGGTTGCTACCATGTAGCGTTAGCTTGGCGAGTGTGGGGTGATTGGAGTGTATATGGTGTTTCTAACCAAACCATTGAGATCATTGTAAGTAACTACTGTTATTTAGCTATTTTTTGGTGCTTTATTTTAATAAAATTTTGACTAAGACCTTTCCACACAGGTTAATACTCATACTGAACCATTAGAAATTCCACACAGTTTTAGTTGTGTTTAGGGAAAAAAATATATAAAATAAATAAAACCTACAGATACATTGAGAATTTAAATAAGCAGAACTAGTTTGTTTTGGAGTTATACAATGTAGTTCCCCCCCCCCCCCCCCCTCCCCCAAACCTGACTGTCCACATGAATACATCTACAGACTATGTCTACAGAGCTACCTAGGAGCCTGTATGTGGTGTAATCCTCTTGGACATCCCTCTTCTCTTCTCTATACTCTCCACAGCCCAGCCCATGTTCTCTCAGTGAGTTAGAAACCGTCGCGCTAACATCTGTTTCCAAGATAGATATGATTAGGAACACTCGTATGTGCATGTGAGCTGAATTGCCCCCGCCCCCCCCCCCCTGCGCCCCCCCCCCCTCTCTCTCTCTTCTTCCCTGGTACCACCATCAATATGTAGCATAATGAAGATAACTAAATGCCATGGAGAAGTTGTTAGTTTACAAGTATCGCCAGACAGAAATGAGGCCAGAGGGGGGTGGGGATGGGGGGGGGGGGGTGATGGGTGGGGTGGGGGGGGGGGGGGATGATGAATGGGTCCATCTCCCCCCAGCAAAATGATGACCTGAATCCTGCTTTCTTCCTCTCCTCCCCAGCGCCAACTGGGCCACCATTTTTCACCGGCCTCACATTTAGCCACGGACAGGCTACTAGCCCCACCCCCTTCCCCAGCCTCTCCCCCAGCCTCTCCCCCACCTTCCCACCCTGACCTGCAGCCCGCCTCCTCTCCCTCCCTCCTCCCTCCCTCCTCCCTCCACGCCCTACCAAAAGAATAAAAAATGTGTAGTCTCTTCACCAGGGCCCCTGTAATTTGATCAAATAGTAAGAACCTTTCCCCACCACTTACTGGCCAATTAAGTCAAGTTCTCGCGCAGGGGGTCCAGCTGGCTCCATGTTATCTAGGGGATGAATTGATTGAAGCCATTCCACATCTCTGAACCTTGCTTTAATGATCTAGGTGATAATACTTGTAATTCTTCTCAGCCAGAGGGAATCACAGCACAGCTGTTGCCACGGTAATCCTTGTGCTGATACACTGGAGTACCGGGCAAGGCATTAATCTGTCCCTCATATTCTCTGTAGCAGTGTTACCCCACCCCCTCCCCCTTCACCCCCCACCCCCACCCCCCCTTCCATACACAGAACTAAGGCTACATCTGTGAAGTGTGACATTTAAGGTGTAGGGTAGATGATGATGAGCGTAACCACGCCCTGCAAACGCTGGGATTCAACATGGCGAGAATAGGCATTCGTCAAGCCAACAATAAGCCTCCAGTTCTGAAAAAACCTGGCGATTTTTTGGGGGGCGGAAACACTATGGAAGCCCCAGCGACTTAAGCATGGGAAAGATTTAAGACGGAAAAATCAATAAATACATGCATCATTTTCAAAGGCAGACATTACCATTCTGAAAGAGTCTCCCCTCCTTGCTGCCTCTAGCCATTCAGTCAAAATACCAAATTAACATAATGAGATCTAAATGCATATAAATGCTAAGCATTAAAAATCAGCATGGAGGTTACTTTTAATGTATTAAGTTGGTGCATTTTGTATTATAAATGGTATATTGTACCTTTTACATCACAGTTTCCTCTCTCTCTCTGTCTCTCTCTCGAGCAACACACACCCCAATTTGCATTACAATTGCCAGTTTCATATCTCTTTAGAAAATGATGGGACTAGATATTAATGGAATTATAATCTAAGTTCTTTATTCCTTTCAGGCATTTCTTCAGAGAGCTGAAATACTTAAAGATAGATCAGTTGAAGGAAATTTGAAAGGTATTATTCACAAAAAAGAGAAGACATTCCACTGAGTTCCATCGCCTTTTAAGTTGAATTCGATTAGGAATTAGACAAGAACCAGTTTTTTTTTTAAGAACTTTCCGACTCTCTGGTTCTGTAAGGTAAATTATATTTGAACTAGAATAGCAGGACACTTGAAATCAGATGACCTTATGTCCAATCCAAAGCATCAGAGAGGGTCCTTTCAACCAATCAAATCAGTTTCCTGTGGTGTAGAGCTTCAGTGTTATGTGAGACAAACGTACACACACACACACACACACACACACACACCACAGCAGCAACTAACACACTCTAGATGGCTGTTAGGTCAGTTTGGGCTCCAGAGGATTCTGCTCTAGGGAGGTCAGAGGTCATCAAATCCAGGTGGAGTCTGGGACAAATTTATCAAGGGAGTGAGATCATGTACACTTTTAAGTATCGTCAACAAGGGCAAATACAGACAGACCAGCTGGTGCGCTGGTGCAGAGACAGCTCACACCTGCCAATACTGGATAAATACTCTCTGGCTACAAGCAAATCCTTCATTCTCATGTTTTGTCAGTTTACCAGATGAGAATTTTGACTCAAAACATGTTAGTGTCAGTTGGTGAAGTTGTAGCAATCAGCTAAAGAGTGATTAATTCAGACTAATATATATGTACTCATGTACGCCAAATCTTAAGCACCAGTTATCATTTTCATTAAATAAAATGTAATATTAAATGTAATATTAATTTCCCTTTAAGCCATCGCTTCTTGCAAGGAGGAACCTGAAATCGTACATTTTGAATCATGTGTGTAAACGTAAGTCTACTAATACAATTTACAAAGCATTCCGAACGCATCGAAGACGAATCAATTATAAATGAGCATGGGACAAATTAGGATGGTTTCTCTTTCAACGGGTCTTTCTGGAAGCGTTACATGGGACGCCACTAAAGATCTCGCCATTAAGGATGAAAAATTGGGCGTGCGAGCACAACTATCAAGCTGGATCAGTCTCATGGTAAACAATTTAGTTAGGAGGGGGGGGGGGGGGGGGGGCGTAATTGCTACATTCACTCTCATTTAAAAAGCCTACTGGCGCTCTCTCTCTCTCTCTCTGTCTCTCTTGTGATGTCACTGCAGAGCTGGATTCTCCTCTCCATTGACGATGTACAGATAGGAGCAGTAATTCAAGTGACAGGGACATTTGAGCTGGTTCACGAGCCCCCCTGCCCACCCCCGCGCCTCCTTCCTGCCCCCTTCCATCCAAAAAGTGTCACACCTTCTCTTGTCTATTGGCATATTGCTCAGTTAGACTTGCCATGCTTTTGTCTCTGAGATGTTTGTGTGTGTGTAGCATGGGTAGAGAGTTTGAGAAGCATTAGATTACAAACAACTTTGAAGCATTTTCATGTTCAAGACAGGAGGCGGTTGAAGAAGAAAAAATCTAATGGGGAAATTCATAATGTACATCCATAGCAACCGGCAAACATGAGCCTGTGTAAATATAAATGTGTGTGTGTGTGTGTGTGTTTGTGTCTGTGCTGTGTGTGTGTGTGTGCTGTGCTGTGTGTGTGTGTCAGTTAGGGAACATCAAGCGGAAGCTTACAAAGCTAGACATCAGCACCTCTGGAACTTTGTTCCCTCTGGAACATAACTTGACGTAAAAGGTTCTTTGGTGGCTTGAAGGTTTGCTCCTATGATTAATGTACAGGGGTAATTCTCTTATCATTCCAATCAAGAGAGGAGGAGAGAGTCACATTAATTTGTAGTAATTAATAGCACTGACGCATCTTGACAGCGCGTGGGTAAAAAGACTCTTTGATTGTTTGGATCTCTAAGTGCGACTCGCTGCGCGTTTTGCCTCACCTCGGAGGAATTCACGATTATCAAAGCTGAGCGCTATCTGTGATAGTTGTCAAAATTGCGATTTTTATAAAAGTTTAATTATTTTATTGATTTAGTTTGGGGTTTGATGCCTGCAGTATCAGCTCCCCTGGTAGAACTTACTGGATTCAAATGCTTGTCACCAGCTCGGCCTCCTTTTTACTGAGAACAATTGCCACAGGCCAGCCCATAAGGCATGGTTTAATTGCTATTAATTAAAAGCATAAATCTTTTTTTTTCCTTCACTTGCTCTGCTCTTAAACAGGGCTTTGCGAATCTGCTCCCCCCCCCCCCCCCCCCCCACGCTTGTCAGAATCCCTCCTGGCTAGTGAGGGTTCATCCCCACCCCCTTCCTTCCCATCCTCCCCTTCCTTCCTCCCTCCCTCCTTCCCTCCTTCCCTCCCTCCTTCTCTCTCTCTCTCTCTCTCTCTCTCTTTCTCTCTCTCTCTCCCCCTCTCTCTCTCTCTCTCTTTCTCTCTCTCCCCCTCTCTCTGTCTCTCTCTCTCACCGCCCCCCCCCCCCCTTTTCCTCTCTCCTCACCACACGTTTTTGGAATCATCTTTTTAGCACACTCCTCTGCATGAACTAATGCAAAGTGCAGGCAGTGTGGTGATATTTAGTAAACCGGCTTCCATCTTTATTGCTGTATAATGAGGTCAAATGTATCCCCTCATACGCATGCTTAGTTGCTTTCTTGCTTCAAATCCTTTCTGACAGCGAGTAAAACAGCCGGCGAACACAAAGCCGGCTCCCAGAGCCGTGGCCGTGAAGCTTAGAGTGGGTAGAAGCCCTTTGGTAGCCTGACAATTTTCTTCTGTCTGGTCCTTAATTAGACACGAATTACCCTGTGTGTTCCTGTCCTCAGAGCCCATACTGAACACACTGTCTCCCTGTCTCCCTCGCTATTGTCATTTCCTCCTTATCAAACAATCACAAAACCATTATCATTTTTCGGATTTTTCTTTTTTCTTTTTCTTTTTTTTCTCTTCTCGAAATTTAAACTAGACCGCGTTGACTTAAAACGAGGTTCAGGATGTATTTAATATTTTGTGATCAAGTAAATCTCTTCCGACATTCAGTAGTTTTTTGGATGAGGCCCCACTTACGACACAACACCGTGGATGGATAAGAAATCATGGATCATGGGTGACTTGGACTCATCACTGGTGTCAAAACAATTCTGTTCCCTTTCGCTGCCAAGCCCCCGTCCCCCTGCCCTCACCCCCCTGCCCTCACCCCCTCTGCCCGATCCCCACCGCTCCTGGGTGGCCGTGTCACTACGAGCGGCTCATCGTAGCTGCACGGCCGTTTACGCATATTAGCTTTTCTCCGCATCTGCCAGCGTTCACAGCCGTTTCCCCCGTGCGCAGTCGCATGCGGCGCTGGATCCATCCGCTCCAGCCCCTATTAAAAACAAGCGAGTGTTTCAGTTCAGGGTCACGGGGAAAGGAAAGCTCATAAATATGTTATAGCAGCACCGTCGGCTGGTCAGTTTACCGAGGTTCATCGATCATCAACACAGCCGCAGTGCGCTCCGAACAAACATCTTGAGTGGATGCAGGGTGGGGTTGTTTTTAATTGGGGGCTTTACACCGTATATTCTGGCTTATTTGATGTCGATCATAAAGTCCCAGGAAACTGCTTAGAAGATTTTTGTAAACCAAATGTGAATGCTTGCTGTCTTTATTTATACAGGAGTCACTGCTTTAACCTGCCAGTTTGACCTACATGGTATTATACGGCAAGATAATTCTCCCTTCTGAAGGATCTTAGCACACACACTCACACACATACACACACATCCTCAGCTCGTTTTTAATCCTTACGGCTCACCGTGAAGCCAAGAGGAAGTTCCAATTAAAATTAAAATAAGCTCTTTTAACGGTCTGTTAAATTGACAACTGAACAATGATTTTCGTATTGGTATCTGTCAAAGGTCTGTGAAAATCCTCAGTTGATGAGGCCCAACGCAGCCAATTAGGACCATAGCAGGGCCTCAGCAAGTAATGATTTCCAGGTCCCCAAAGATGTGACGCGGACACTCATTGCAAATTACTGACAAAAAGCCCCCCTGTATTGATGAGACAGAGAACAGCCAGCTAGCTGTGTTCCCATCAGGTAGAGGTGCACCCAGAGGGCCCAGAAACTTGATCTGGAGTCATCCTCTATGTGTCTCTCCCTCCCTGTCTCTCTTTCTTTCCCTGTCTCTCCCTCTCCCTCGCTCCCTCTCTCTCTCTTTCTCTCTGTTTCTCTCCCTCTCTTTCTGTCTCCCCCTCACTGTCTGTCTGTCTCTCCATCTCTCTCCATCTCTCTCCATCTCTTTCCCTCTCTCTCCCTCTCACTCGCTCCTGTCTGTCTGTCTCTCCATCTCTTTCTCTATCTCTCCCTATCCCTCTCTCCTATCTCTTCCTCTGTCTCTCTCTCTCTCTCGCTGTCTCTCTCTCTGTCTCTCTCTCCCCCTCTCTCTCCCCCCCCCCCCCCCTCTCTCTCTCTCTCTGTCTCCAGACAGTAGTGAGTCCTTGCTTTGTGTCTCATAGGTATATGAGCTTCGCTGTTTGGCTGTGAGTGACATAAGCCTCAGCCCTGGAAAATGTTAATGCAGACATGATGGTGCAAGTGTCTCGTGTGAATCGTCAATAACGTCAAAGTTTTCCTTATTACGAGCCGCGGCTCGCAAGGTCGAAAGAGGCGGAAGTTTCCGGATTGTATGGGAATACGCAAGTCTTCCGTCCACTGTATGGGAAAACCTGCTGTTTACAGTCCTTGAAATTGATTGAGGGGGGGGGGGATCAACACATTCAAAGTGGAGCAAATCATAATGTAATACGATCTAGAGGATGGTGTGTGAGAAGAATAGAGAGGAGGCCCTTCCTTGGTGTTGGTCAGGTGGGGGTGTTGAATTGAAGGCCAATCTGTTGTAGCTAAAGGTCATATCATTTATTCTTGATGCTGAGGCACCTCGAAAACCAATACTGCCTGAGCTGCGCCCGTGCATCTTAACGTTGTCGAAAACACTCACCGTCTGTTTGTTACCCAGGGAGTCGCTACCTGAGGCGAGGAGCAGCCTCGTTCTGCTCCAGCAGTCCAGCAAAGCAGCCTGCTTAAAAACCTCAATTATGGGAGTTAATGAAGAGGTAATCACTGTGTGTGAGGTCTAGTGAACGATGAACACTGCTTGCCGTAGTGCTTTTTCCTCTGTTGCCATTCCCAAGGCGTCATGGCAAGTCAGCTGCAGGGGTCTTACAGGGGCCACAATCAGGCCACGTCCAAGTCCTCCGATGAGTCTATAAAACTGGGGCTTCTTATCCAAGCTGTAGGCTCAGCAAGGAAGGTGTTGACCCCTGGTTGACCCCCTGGTTGACCTCAGCTTGCTTGCGTCCCGGTGAAAAGAGGCAGCTCCATTCTTTGTGCTTCAGGGTCAAATGGTTTGTAGTTGATTTGTAGATTTCCTGCCAGTCGCTGCAGCAGCTACTGTGTGGATGTGGGTTCTGGATTCTGACCATTTGCCAGGTTCAAGTTTGGTTTGAGGGGATTTAATATCTGGTGGAATATTCCAGATTTCTAACACACCTCATCAAAAGCAACCTAGTACGATCTCTAATATAGTTACCAGGGTTTCATAAACTCAGATGCCCTTTTCATGGTCTGCTTACCTTTTAAGATAAGACTTCCTTTGATTCTTCCCATATTTGGAATCACTGTGACTGACGTGCTGTTTGACAGGTGGAGTTACAATACTGAAAATTGTGCAGGAAAATTTGTCAGTTTCAATCTCTTGCCCTGGGCTGTAGGCAGTCGAGACAGAAGCCCACAGCTTTGTGTCAAATGTTTATCAAAGGCCCTGATTAAATGCTGTGTTCAGAGTAAAACACTTCAACGGGAGGAGGAAAAATAAATAAAGAAATAAAGAAAAAAATTGAAGGGAACATTTATTTATTTTTCTACAAAATGATTATAGCACAGAGAGGGTAAAATAAGCTTCTGTAGCGAGGAGCTGAAGGGAACATCTTACCTGGAGTCTTCAGGGAGGAGAGGATATCAGATAACCTTTGTTGTCATAGTTAACAGATACAAGACTGGCTATCTGTTACTGCACTCACCTTCTGTCTTAACATTCAGTTATTTTTTCTCTCTCTCTCTCTCTCTCTCTCTCTCTCTCTCTCTCTCTGCCTCTGTCTCTCTCTCTCTCTTTCTCTGCCTCTGTCCCTCTCTCTCTCTCTGTCCCTCTCTCTCTCTGCCTCTCTCTTTCTCTGCCTCTGCCTCTGTCTCTCTCTCTCTGTCTCTGCGTCTCTCTTTCGCTCTCTCTCTCTTTCTTTCACTCTCTCTGCCTCTCTCCCTCTCTGTGTCTCTCTGTGTCTCTCTGTCTCTCTCGCTCTCTCTCTCTCTCTCTCTCTCTCTGTCTCTCTCTCTCTCTTTTATCGCTGGAGGGACATAAACCTGGCCTCCTTTGCTGGGGCCAGCCCTCTTCCTCTGGCCGTTCCTCTCTGTTTTGTTTCAAAAGGGCAAGGCTCTGGCAGCCTCAGTGTTGTGCCCTGCAGTCCCATGCCAGAGGCACTGCTTGCCTCAGCTGCTTCATCACCGAGGGAGTGTGCTAACGTCTCCTGACTGCACTTAGCTGTGTGTCTCTGATACGGTCATATCACATCAGCCCGGTCACATATGACATTACCCCCCACCCCCACCCCAAACCTCCTCCCCCCTCCTAACTTTTAAGCACTTTGTTGTCGTCTGTGTTCCCTCTTGCTTTGACTCCCTCTCTTACATCGAGGGGTGTTGCGATTCCGCCTCTTTCTTTCTGGCAGCGCCGCGCACTCGCGTCGGATATAACGACCTCTTACAAGTTCTCTGGGATCTGGACGGTGTTTTTCCTACAGGAGGGAACAAGCTGCCCCCTCCCCTCGCCCCCCACCCACCCCTCTACCTCCCCCCCTCCCCCCTTCATCCTTACCCCTGCATTTGAATTTCCAGATAATAGGCTTTGACTTCTGGCTGCACGTTTATGGGTCTTTTCATGTTATCAGCTTAGCTCATAGCGTAGTGCTGGAGAACAGAGAGTCTTAGTGACAGGCCAGCCAGTCAGCAAGGCGAGCCTGTCACCATCTCTCATACCCTAATGATTTCCCTTTAGTCTATTTTCTGTCTCATTGGCCGTTTCCTTCAAAAACAAAATTGCTCATTTAAATTCTCATGCCTGAGGGCATTTTGGTCTTCAAATATTGTTGGAAAGTGAAAGGATTAGGCAAAATATGCTTTTTTAAAATGTTAATATATTTTCTGGTTCATTTTCTCCTCTGAGGCCAATTAGGGGATTTCTGCTGGCTGTATTAAAGTCAAGCTGACATCCCTAGCTATAATTACACTGTGCTTGAAACCTAACTTTCACTTGTGGGTAGTTGAATTCTGCCTAGCAGTGACACAGAGATCCTCTTTGCCAGCTTTTGATCATTTAATCATTGCTCCCCCCCGTCCCCCCCATCCCCCCGCCCCCCCAATCCCTGCTTACTGATGGTTTCACCTTTAGTCTCTGCTGCAGAATGCAGTGTTGTCTTTCATTATTCACACTTCTTCCTCCAGTGTTCATTAGTGACGCTGTCTCTCCCCTTTCGTGAGGCAGCTCTGTTCGGTACTACCTTCAGGTAGATACACCATATGTACATTGTTTACTCGCTTGATTCACAATTTACATTGCGATGTTTGTGTTGTCCCCCAATGTTTTTACGGTGCGTGGAGAGAGCGTGCTGTCATGAATTGAGGGGTGGGAGAAAAAAAACTCGGGGCTCCTCCATGCCCTGCCAATCCAGCTCCTTCTGCCGGAGTTTGGTGTCAAGCGTATGGATGCTGGTAATGATGGTTAACACTTTCCCCCATGAATATGAATGCTGCTACAAAGCACCCCTGCGTCACAGCAGCAGATTCTACCACAGATACCCCCCTCCACCCCCCCCCCACGCCCCCCCCCCCCCCCCCCCCCCCCCCCCCCCCCCGCATCCTAAACTTTCCAGTTGCCATGGAATCACAGATGCCATACGAAATAGCTTTAAATATGCGTTGAGAAAATCCTGCTTGAACTAGGTTTTAGTGATGGAAATCCTTTGACATATTTTTGCCTTTGTCAGACAAGTTGTCTAAACGGCAAATAAAATCGACCACTAGTATTTTATTCTACTGATAATTTGGCTTATGACGGGTCAGCAGTATTTTTCTCTTTGTAAGTAATTGAGTGATTAAGTGAGTAGGTAGAACAATTATCTCTGTTTTACATGAGTAAAGATTCATTCACAATGCAGCATGTCCTCTTATAAGATGAATTTTAAAAAGAAACTGCCTGTTTTAAAGTTAATAGTGGCGGATAAAAATGATTTTGATTGTTTCCGAGGGTCCAGGTGATGGACCCCACTGAGGGCAACTCTTAAAACATTTAGTATTTCATCAGCAAGTCCAAGATAGGAAGGTTGTGTTAGTGAACACTATGAAACCTTGTGATTGTGAAGGTTGTGATCCTGTTCCTGAACTGGTGGTCAGTGTCATAGTTTCAGCAGCGTTACATGTTGTGTAAAAGTTCACTTCACCCTCACAGCTGCTGGTGTTTTACCAGATCCTATTTCTATTTATGTTCAGCGTTTGTGTAGTTGGTGTCAGCAGTCTCCTGTACACAACACACACAACACACACAACACAACACACACACATGGCTCCATTTATCCCCAGACAGCCTGTCATATGCGATCTGGACACAGAACCTAGGCATCATTTCTGATCTGGACTAAACTCACATCGGACAATAACAATCTGCCATTTACGTCTGGGTGAAAACAGCCCTGTGCACGACGTAAGGAAGTGTGTGTGTGTGTGTGTGTGTGCGCGTGTGTGGCCCCCTCAGCGATCCTTAATGTCCACAGCTCCCCTCCACCCCCCCCCCCTTTCTTCCTCCTCTTCCTCCTCCATCTTTCCTCCTCGCTGATATCCGTTTGCGTGGTCGTCCCCCCCCCTCCTCCTCCTCCTCCCCCCACCTCCCTCTCGGACTCCAGGTGATGGGAAGTGGTACTGACCCTTTCTGATCCCTCCGATTACCTTCGTGAAGCGTGAACGTGGTACGGGGGGGAATCACACATCAGGAGGCAAGTCGTAATTATTTTGCGATGCCATCAGCATGGATCAATCACGCGGGGGAGCTTGCTTGTGGAACGCCGCTTGCAGCCACAGACCGGGGGCCAGCAGCAGGCATCTTTGACTGACAGCTTTGGTAATTAAGTGATTGTATAGACTCCTTCCGACTGTTATAACAACCTTGTCAGGGCCGCTCTGTGGACAGAGCATAAATCAATGTGCTCGCCATTCCTTGAGCCTCTCTGACTACGGTTCCACGGTGGAACTGTGGATGAGGAACAATGGAGGAAGACGGAACAGGGGGTGTTCTGTCTCTGAGTGGTTGTGGTCAGACATGTCAGTCTATCTCCCACGCTCGCTAAATGAAAATGTTTCATAATCTATCCGTAACGCAAGTGTAAGACATTGGAAAGACATCACACACAGATGTACAGAGTTAGGATTGTTTTATTTTTATACATTTTTTTCTGACTTTCAACGGGGCTGCATATCTCATTTGAGAATCCTGAAATCCACAATATCTTCTTACTGTGTTAAGGAATTTCTCAGTTAAATGAATATCAGGCTACATTTTAAATCACATTTGAATGTCACATGTTTATTACTGAGGAGTTAAAAAAAACACACTTTTAATACTAGTGCATCTTTAAATAAGCTTTTCATAGATATAAAAATCCATAATAATCCATGTAAAATACTAAGAATTCTGACCATGTATACATTTAATTGTTTTGGCAATATTATTCTCTGTGGTGTTTATTTATTTTTGGACAGTGTATAAATAGAGTTTTCTGTAGTAGAATTTCTTTTGTTGGATGGAGCAGAGTTAGACCATGTGACCTGGCTGAGTCTGACCTCTTCCTCTTCCATGTCCAGATACAACTAAGGAATTACTTGACAGGAATCAAATGAACTGGAAGAAATCTGTGCATGCCATCTTTTTCTACCTCAGATAACACATATTGCTAATCAGGTCAAAATGCTGAGTGGACCGGCTGTTTTACAGTGGGTGTTTAAATGCTGATTCCTTCAAAACGTTTATGGTTGCGCTATCATTCCCAGTGTTGCCTAGTTAACGTGAGGCATGTTGAAGGTTTTCCTCTCCCACAGTTGTGAAGATATAGTCTGCTTATCACTGCCCGGGTTAGATTCACACCTTGTGCTTTGGGTTGAACATCCTATCTGTAAAGGATTGTCCGTGGACAGTGTGTTGTCTTTGCTGAGGCTGCGATGGGGCAACTTAAAGGTCATAATGTGACAGCTTTAAAGCAAAGTCACAAAAGAATCGATATGGTGCAAACTACTATTTCAGTGTCCGATCATCGACTATCAGCAGGGGTTAATAAGATGATACCCTAACTGGTAGCATTCAATCTGCTCCAGAACAGCACGGAAATCTAATAAAGCCATTGATTAAAGCCTAACTAGAGCTGTTTCAATTGGGGGGACCGTTAATGAACACGCGATGATTGAGCCAATACGAGTTAACATGTTTAACATGTGTTATGATGCGCTCCAGTGATTTAAATACTTTGACAAAAAAGAGCGGAATTTAGAGCAATGGATTAGACTCGAATATGGACCTGAATTACTGCTAGTCATTAGTAATCTTAATTTATATAAAAAATATATATAAATAATTTCCATTAAAAAAGTGTTTTTACATGTATTTTGCATAGGCTACCAATACGTTATTGTTTGATAGAATTGTTGATAAAATATGGGACGATATAAAATGTAATCCAACTGAATGAAATCGTGCCTAATAGATATCTTTGTCGCCGCCTTGTGATGAAAATGTGTCTAATCTCACTAAAGTTGCCTGCTGCAGTCAGAAGTGTCCCTCTGACTAATTAACTCATTACTGTGTTCAGAGGATGATGACCAGTCTGGACATAATATTACATGTATACATTAAATTAATAAATTAAATGTATGCTCAGATACAGTCTGATTTTCAAAATCCTACAATAGTCAAAACAATCGTAATAAACAACATCGTTAATTTAGAGCATAAATCATGTTTCATTCTCATGTAAATAAGTATCCAATATACTAATTCATATATTGAATATTTATGTAGATCGGTATACGTATTTTATTACACGCAATAATCCGCGTAATAATTTTAATAAACAATACTGATATCAAAATACAAATATAGGATATAAATAGATATCAGTATTTATATATCAGTATATTATGTCACTCACAAGTATATGAATGTGAATTGTGCTTACGGGTGCATTGTATCGAAACTCTCCGTAGACACGATGCAACGTTTTCAAGACAACCGTGCGTTCGTCAATAAAATGTAGGTTTTTGGAAGAAAATCATTTGGCCAAGTCCCACCAGGTCAAAGTGAAGAATTTAACTAATTATTGTTCCATTGTTCACAAATGTGACATGTATTAATTAATGTGTGATCGACTTAAAGTCATAGCCTCTTATTTAATTCTCCATTTACACTAGAACAATTTGACGGAAATGCCATATGGCCAAAAAAAAAAACAAAAAAAAAAAAACTAAAAAAAGATTCGTCAAGCATTTATATAACGTTGAAATCAACATAACAAAAAGTGGCTAAATTGTTGTATAAAACATTAATGACTAACCTAGGATGAGTCCACGCAGCATCAAACCTCAACTTGATCCGTAGCAAACAGGTCTGACCGTGTTAGTTTAGTCCAACACCAGCAGCCTGTAATAAACCAGCTGGAAAGACCAGAGGGAAAAGACTGTGTGTGGAAAGACTGTGTAGACTGCAGGGGAAAATACAAACGGTTTGGTCTTATAGTTAAATATATTTATATTATTAAATATAGTTAAATATATGGTATAACTAAATTAGACTGTCACAAATCCGTTAAAGCCAGAGAGACAATATCTGTCATTTTATAGAACATTTCAACAGTATTTGTGTCACTGGTTACTGTAAGAAACGCGTTTCACGTGCATGACAAATGTCCTTCATTGTGACGTCACAAAGTGCTGATATTCTAATACCTTTGAACGCTCATTAGCGCCTCATAATTACTGTACTAATTAGGACGACACGGTGGTTAACAAGATATGCTTCTATCATGACAGTCACCACTCCTCCAGTTCACTCGTAGTTGGACCAGTAAGTCTCAGAGCAGCTGCAGCCTTTGGAGAATCACTGAGATAATAATGATCTTAAAAGAAGTGGGATTCTGTGCAACACCTATTTTACCAAACTGTTGTTATAATGAATGCAGATATAGTCGAATTACGAATTTCAGTCAATTATATGTCAAATACAGTAAATGTCCCATTTTATATATATATTTTAAAGTGTATTCCATTCTCACAATTACAACCATAAACTTTGATCTATGAAGAGCCCAAATTAAAAGAACATCT
Organism: Neosalanx taihuensis; assembly: GCA_030340665.1. NCBI lineage: Eukaryota > Metazoa > Chordata > Actinopteri > Osmeriformes > Salangidae > Neosalanx > Neosalanx taihuensis. The sequence continues at coordinate 4,852,793 of CM059308.1, forward strand.
CTTTGTAAAATAGCCTGTTCCAAATCCACGCATTTTAAGATAAATGCTAAAGTTTTTTTTTATAGACATCAAGCCCGCCGAATATTTGGACGACGAATAGAGGTTTACCAGATCTTTAGAAGACATTCGTGCACTTCCATTCTTGAAACAAACTAACCTTTATCAGTCTTTCAAGTATTAGCCACATTTGTTACGTTATTAAAGCAATGATTATTTAAAAAAACTACTCTAAAGCTCTAACTGTCATTCTATTGTATTGTTACACAGGCTTACTATAGCAGGTCGATGAAATCAAACAAAACAATGTAATCTGTTCCCCAAATCCCAGTTTTTCTGCTTACATGATGCTGAAACACAGGCATGTATTAAAAAGAGCAAGGATAATTCAATATCTGGCTTGAAATTGTCCAGATAAAGAAACACCTCCCTGATTGGTGAGATGAGGGAGCAGTCATGTTAGAACCAATCACTGAGTGGGGGGGGGGGGGGGGGGGGGGGGAGGAACACGGAGAGGAACACGGAGGGTTGTGATGAAGGAGAACACGAGTTCCCCTGGCCCTGGGCCGTGACGTCACTACAGGAGCAGTCATTGTAGAGCAACACTAGAACCATTACAAGCAGGAGGAGAGTGTGATGAAGAGGAGGGAGCCTTCAGCATCTCTGCACACCTCAACTTTCAGACAAAGTTCAATATCCTAAACAAAAGGAGGTGAACGAGACAGCACAGAGCATCTCTGCTGGTTTACGCTGACTCTAGCAGCATCTTGGACCCTACTTCACACTTCGGATTTCGTCTTTCGACTATTTATTTTCCTTTTTCGCGTGAAAGTTTATTTTATTTCTCGTGAGTGCAACTCGACTGAATACATTCGCGTCCTCGGTATCTTTTCTCTCTCGTTGAGTTTATAATTACATGGGGGTAACAAGCGTTTCGACGTTGTTATGAAGTCTTAATCAGTAATCTTCTTAGTATGGAAGGATCCAGCGGGTCTAATTTTGGAATAGACACTATTTTATCCGGCAACTCTGGCAACCCCGTGCTGATGAACGGAGACTTCAGCAGGACAGCGGATTTCAGAGGCCAGTCCACCCCGTCCCCATCATGCTCGGAGATAGACACTGTAGGAACAGCACCCTCATCCCCCATCTCCGTCACTATGGAGCACCCCGATCAGCATCATCACCACCATCACAACCAGCCTCCCAGTCTCCAGCTCTCCCCTCAGCCTCAGCCTCCTGCAGGGGCCGGCTGTGCCCCGAGGTCCGCTACCTCTTCATTTTTAATCAAAGACATTTTAGGTGACAGTAAACCCCTGGCAGCTTGCGCACCTTACAGCACCAGTGTACCCTCACCCCACCATCACACCCCCAAACCAGAGGGTGGCACCGCGCAGGACGGCTTCAGGCCCAAATTGGAACAAGAAGAGAACAGGAGCAAGTTACTGGACAAAAGAGACGATATTCAAAGTGAAATGAAATGCAACGGTAAGGACACGTTTGTTTACATTTAACACATGTAGAATTGTTCTTTATGTTCTTGCTGGTATTTATTAAATCACACTAGATAATTGTCATTTTTTACATGTAATGTTTATTTTACAAATAGGTCAGGCTTAATAGCTAAACAGCACATATACTTGTAGGCAGTTATAGCTCAGCTGCAACGACATAGCCTCATAATAATAGTTAGGGTACTATGCAGAAAATAATTTAAACTGATATAATAACAATTACGGTATATAGTTACGATACTAGTTTGTTATATTTTCTACTATGAGCTACAATAAGTTCTAGTAAAAAAAAATTATAAGTAGTGTTTACTCTCTGTATGTGAAACTGACTTAGAAAATAGTGGGCTAATGCAAGGTTTTCATTTTTTTAAATGTATATTATTTATTAGCCTATTAAATGCCTTTTTTATTAGCATAATAGAGCTGAAAACAGATGTAAGCCTGACGATTTTCCCCGTGTGAGAGCCTCCCTAGTGGGTCAATTAAAGAGATTATTGTTCTTCCTAGAGGGGGGATCACCAAGCACTGCAGAAACAGATACAAATAGACACGGATTGACATATCGATTTCTCAGGGTTTTTATTAATCTGGAAAAAGAACACAACTTTTGTTGACAAATAGGTCTAGTCCACTATTTTGTGGCCTTGATTTGTCTTGTCTAACACGCATGTGCCTTACATTGGACAGACTGTCTTGTTTTACAAGACATTGTATTGGCCCGTTGGCGTATTGATGCCACTAAATCATGAAGTATTTAGTTAGGGTATATCAAGTTAGATTTATTCATGATTTTGAATGAAGTTAGAAATTGGGAACTGTGTTGTTCGCTTACTATACATGTGGGTTGAAATTTAAGCCGCTCACTTGAGAGAGGCTATAAGTTTATAAAATATAATTATTACTCTCTATTTATTATACATGAATCATCATACATTATTATACTATAATCATATGTTTTCCCTTCTTAATTTCAGGATCAAAAGAGGAAGGTGACAGGGAGATTTCCAGCAGCAGAGATAGTCCTCCTGCCCGCTCTAAGAAGCCTCGCAAAGCGCGGACAGCTTTTTCCGACCATCAGCTGAACCAGCTGGAGAGAAGCTTTGAGCGGCAGAAGTACCTGAGTGTTCAGGACCGCATGGATCTGGCAGCTGCCCTCAACCTCACTGACACCCAGGTCAAGACCTGGTACCAGAACCGACGGTAAGATTATATATACTTTATTTAGATTAGATTAAACTTTATTGTAATTACGAAGGTACAAGTACAGGGTAACGAAATACAGTTAGCGACCAACCAGAAGTGCAAAACAGTTATTACAACAGAATATAATTGTAATTGTATACTCAGAATATACACACTATGTATTAATTAACACAGTTGTGTATTAATCCCACAACGGGGAAATTTACTTGCTACAAGCAGCAGAATAAAAGTAGAAAAGGGCAAAACAAATACAGATATAATAAATAGAATCAATTCAAAATACAATGAAAATAAATACAGATAAATAACATGGCATGGACAGAGACTACAACATGACTGCAATTCTTCCACGTTATCATACGGCATCACTATGTAACATGTACGATGATAAGGAAACTGTAATCAGATTTGTGGCGGTAACGCTGAATTTCTCGCGGAAATATATTTCCATAGGCACGTTTTTTGTGTGTGTGGCGATTATGCCAACAGATTAAGAGACATGTCGTATTTGACATGAGATCAGAATTATTTTAGACACCCCCCCCCCCCCCAAAATGAGGCCTCATTAGCTATGTGCAAATGTGGATAGGCCTTCAACAGGATAGGTTACATCATGTAGGCTATTCTTTCCATGTTTCATATGAACATATGACAAATTCTTTAGATCATATTTTGAAAATAAACAGGCTAGCTATTATTTGTTAGTTATTTAAATAATTAAGAGTTAAATCAAAAGGCCTATACATCAGGCATGATTTTCATTCGTCATAGTGAGACAATATATCAGATTGTTTTATTTTAGAATATAGTTAACGCCAAAGTTTTTTATTTTATTATTTTCTTACAATTTTCCAAGTTATAACAAATTCGCTCGCAGTAGGTGACACGAGTCATAGTTTCTGATAAGCGATTAATAATACAGGCCAACAGCCTGCTCAACAACAATACCATTATTTAACAATTTAAGGTAGGCTATGATTGTAAATTATTTATAGGAATAATAATAATAATACAAAAAATATTATTTGGATATGAACCGATATTTCTATTGCCTATAATTAAAACTAAAGACTTGCCAGCGATTCGTGTTCCCGATAACAAGACTTAACCAATTAAGAAGGGTGTGTGTGGGGAATAAACCAAACCTGACTGAATAATTGAATAATTGAATAATTGATTTGATGAATTCTGATCTGATTTGATGTATTTCTGATCTGATTTCAGAACCAAGTGGAAACGTCAAACAGCAGTGGGATTAGAGCTACTGGCTGAAGCTGGAAATTACTCTGCCTTACAAAGAATGTTCCCCTCGCCCTATTTCTACCACCCCAGCTTACTGGGGACCATGGACAGCAATACAGCAGCCGCTGCGGCGGCAGCAATGTACAGCAGTATGTACAGGACTCCTTCAGCCCCTCATCCCAGCCTCCAGAGACCTCTTGTCCCCAGAGTCCTCATCCATGGCCTTGGGCCAGGGGGGCAACCTGCTTTGAACCCCCTCTCTAACGCCATCCCTGGTACACCGCACCAGCGGTGAATAAGAGGTTGACCAGAGAGAAAAAACAAACAGTTTAAACACATGTGATGTGAGTAATTGCGCTGAAATACCCCGATCATACTTTTCTAGAGACACTATATAAAGACAATTTTACAGAAGACGTAAAAGGAGGTATTTAAGGAGCAAGTTCTAACATAGGTTACAACGAACTGCATCAACGCCATGTCAGAAAAAGGACTGTTTATAGCTTATGTCTGATTGTTTGTTTTTTGTACAAATACACTTATACTAGAAAATAAACTTTGAAAGTTTATTAGATGGAAGAGAAAGGGTTGAATAAAGAAATAATGATATTAAAAATGCATTTCAGACACTTAATTTAAATACATAAAAGACGACCCCATCGCTTAAAACAAAAAAATGCGGTGCCTGAAAACGGGCTTGGCAAAGTTTGCGAGTTTTTTCAAACTCAATAATTTTTTTTTTTTTTTTTTTATCAAACCGTTTTTCGGTCTCACCGTTTTAATTTAATTTAAATTTAAATTATTTTAATTCTGCTGTGCATATGTGTTGGCTTCATGATGATGAGAGTGAAAGGTTTGATTAAATGCTCAGAAGGCCTGGGAATCTGGAAGGTGGTCCCTGGTTAACAGCTGTTCTTTAGGAGCAGATCTCTCTTAAAGACAGCATCAGACAGACAGCAAGCGGGACAGGCTCAGCATGATCATGTCTATAGACCCACATCAAGTAGATACATCAAGGAAATATAGTTTAGACTAATAAAACGTCCCTTGAGATATAGACCCTTGTTCATTTGGACTGGACTGGACTTGAAACGCGCATATAGACCAACTAGAACTGCTCGAATTGTAGTTTTACCGTAGTGATGGTTATAGGTCTATAGAACATTTGAATTTCAACGTAATTTATTTGACATTTTGCGCATTTTTGGACCAGGGGTATTTGGGTGTAAACATGTATTCAAACTATAAAACCTTTTCTAAGTTGTTCCAGCACGGTGGGGGGTTTTCTGTGTGCCTAAGTAGCCAAGCAGTTTATTTAATTTTAAATCTCGGTTTCGTTTCGATGTTGTTATCAGTGACTATAAGTCTAAACCAATACCACACTGGGCTGTAATTAAATGGACGTTAAATTATTTTTATTTTTTATTTATCGTATAACCATGAAGCTTACCCTTGAGGATAGAAGATGTTTTCATGTGAATTGACTGCAGTGAAGCCCCTCTGGCTATGTTGTTTTGGCTCCTAATGGGTGAATTGTTTGCTGATTTCGGTCGGAAATTCTTGCTGAAGTCAAATTGACCTTTGCTGGTCTGAAGATTTGACAGGGGAACAAGACTTTACATTTTCAGTCCCTGTAGTCTGCGATTCTGTTTGGCAATAATCTCGCATTTACTGTTCTCAACACCAGTAGGCCTATATGTAAGACTTTACTGACAAGCAAAAATAAACTAGGCCTTAAATGAATTAATTGAAACAATGACAAGTTATCCTACATTAGATATGTGGGAATAAGAACTCTATAACAAAGACGTTTAGTCGTATTTCTTTCAAGCTTCATTTGCATATAAATCGGTATTCACTACCCAGAAGGAGGGATCGTATCATCATTGAATACCAGCAGCCTCAGAGCCTCGTTTAAGGACACCAAGGCCTCTCATTAAACGAGGCTACAGACCAGACTATGTTCCTGAGGCTGAGATATCATGCCACATGTGTCGGATTATTTAGACATGTTGGTATTTATTAACAATGTGAATTACTTGCTGATTATCTTCTTCTGTGATGGTTTTTGGGGGTTTTATAGACGATGCTGTGTTCAAGTTCGCAGTTTACAGGCACATTCGAGTTAGACGACGATTAAAAGTTGAAATGTTCCCAGTTTCCAGCGTCAGGAATAGCAAATCATGGCTGCTTCGGGTCATTTATAGCTGCAGATCCTGATCATTTGTGACTGATTTATTGTAGACTACATCTTATATAGGGTATAGGCAAGTGCTGCATAGCCTAATATTATCATAACAATTCTAACCAGACAGCAGTAAGGAAGGGCTTTTTTCATGATTTATTTATTGCCCTGTGCAGGAGAGGGTGTATGCTTCTAATTCATTAATAATAAGCCATGCTGCCCCCCCCACCCTCCCTCCCTCCATGGTATTTATTTTCCATCCTATTTATTTATTTTTATTTATTTATTTATTTATTCTTTTTTTCTCTTCTTTGTCGGGCCAAGATCATCCGATTATTGCAGTATGCCTCCGTTTTAAGCAGTAAAGTAGATATCATATTTAGACCTTCATAATAGCGCTGATATAAAGAGGAATGCCGTAGTATCACTAATCCATCTCACTAATAGGATAGGCCTGAATACAGTAAACTACAGTAAAACATGGACTGCACAGAGGCAAGTACGGGGTTTGGTGTTTCGTTTCGAGGAGGGCGAAAGAAATGGTAAATGTTGGGATAGTACAAGTGTGCAGGTTCATCACACTTTAATAGTAAGTCTACACGATTATGGTCATAATTTTTTTAAGTTAGTTTATTTGCAGAAATGCCTAGCCTATATGAAATGCCTAGCCTAGATCTGAAATGGAAAATCGCTTCACCATCAAGTATGATCGTATTTCCACCCCAGTATTGACGTGAAGTGTTCTTATCCTTGACTCCATAGGAGGCTCTAGCCTATTTTAATTGGCACATTAATGTAAGGTTGGGATCTGTTCGTCGTGACTAATGACTTAACACTTCCTAACACAAGGCCTTCTCCTTATCACGTCACAGAGGTCCGTTTTTCAAATGATTGTTTTTAAAATAGGCGACTGACCTCATGCTCAAGTTAAGATGATGATCATTGACTGATTGTTTTTCATAAAAGCGCCTCTTCTCACAGCCAAAGATCTGAGGTATGAAAGGTGGCTGCGTCATAATGATCGTTTGATCCATAAACTTGCCCCTTGGTGATGTCATAATAGTTGAGTTGTCAACAAATGTATTTTAAAAATCGTTTGGAGTTAGTGAATCTGAACAGGGCCTATAATAACTAGACTGTAAGACAGTTTTAGATTTTCCTTGCACAGCAAAACGTTGCCCCAAACTACTTATAGACTTTTTTTCCCCCTGCTTTGAGAATATGGCAGAATGTTTTGTACATTTAAATACAGTGTATTTTAAAGGAAACGATTTGGCTGTAGGTGTAACATCTAGGATGCACTGTTTTTTCCACAATAGTTTGGTCAGTGTACAGTTACTGTTTAAATCCCTGTCAGGGGATTATGTTCTGCAAAAACACCTTTTATATAAATGCAGTGATATTTTTTTTAACTCCATTTATCATGTGGATTAATATATGTGTATTGATACCATTTCAACAAAGTTGTATCTTCTCCTGGCAGAAGAGAGTTGGCAGAATCAAGGCTTGGTGTTTATCTCCAGCCACTGCGGATCTCTTTGTCAGATAGGACATGTTGGTTAATAAGGTCTGTGTCCGGTTCACCTTTGTGAAACAATTACATATGTATCCCTCATCACTGATTGGGTTACAGCTAATAGGAATAGCCAAAGTGAGTGTATCATAACACACCAGCCATTTCATTATCTAACCTTGAACCGTGATCCGCAGTTTGCCTGGATGGAACTGAGGTCCCAGAGAGGTGCTGTTAAAGCTTCCTGTTCAAGGTTGAAGACAGACATGGATGTCAGATTCTTTACCCTGGTCTTGCGAGTCTAAGACTCCCTGTTAGGTTTTGTTGTACAGACAGAACATATCTTCGTATTTATATTTGCCTACACAATGTGTTTGAAAGGTACACTGCCGAATTACAAACTTTATCGTCAAGTACCTTATAGTCAGGTCTCTTGGAAGACATAAGAAATAGCGTAGGGTCTTAATTCACAGTTCTTGAACAGATAATATCCCCTCACTTGATGGACAAAGAGAAACAATAATACTAATCTGAACACAGATTAAAAAGTGATCTGTGTATTTGGATGGAAAAACACAAAATGCATTCACACAATTAACTCATCATAGTAAAAAACTTGAAGTCGGCCAGTCAGATGGTT